>JAZHYW010035394.1:0-94020 GCA_037355805.1 Ixodes ricinus
CATACACCTTGCAAGTGGGTCCCTCTAACCGAACCGCGCACCGCGTCGCCTACTCCACGTTCGCCAATGTTGCCAGCGTTCTTGCCGAAGCATACAACTGAGCGCAAGAATAATAAAAATATATTTATAAAACATGGTGTTCCTGACTGCAAAACACAAACAATAAATAAATACGTAAACCAGCGCCAAACCGGCCATTGCATACGATGGCTGCGCTCGCGCACTCTGGCTTCCACGACGCTGAACAGAGCGCGATCGTTAAAAGTCGCTCAACCCTTAAACATGACCCGTCTACAATATTGATGCTACGAATCTGTGATACCTCTGCGTTCCGAACAGTAAGTGTCGCTAAGGCCTCGCGACAGACGCCGCTCTTGTCATCGCACCTGACGCCTGGCGCACCGGAAACGTTAGCGGCGCCAGCATCGCCCAAATGGCGGCGCACAGAGCCCTTCTGCAAACGTGTATAGTTCCCGATAAGCACGATACGGGCCGAATATCCCGCACATGAAATCACTCCACGTTGCGTGCCGATAAGAGCGAGCGAGCACACGCTGTCCCAAGTTGCACCTGCACGCGGCACCTAATGGCCGAACTCCGAACTCGGACTTCTCAAACGCACGCGGTTACCGGTTCCCGCCCAAGGCTATTGTGCCTTGATTTGAAAGTGCTTGGAACTGCTTGATCATGGTCACGTGGTTTATGGGGGCGCGTTTGCAACACGAACTGCGAGGAGGAGGCAAACGCGTCTGTCGCCTGCAAGCTTCGTCTCTTCATACTCGCTCTCCACCCGACAACGCACGAATGCGCACATAACATCCGCGAAGGCGCCTGCTATTAAATTTCGAATGCTCTTTCAATGGATTGAGTTGCTCCCTTTGTTAAATCTGGGCTCTCTGCAGCCGCCGCCATCATCTATCCAGGATTCGATCTTCGGAAGTGAGGTGCCGGAAGTGAGGAAGGAGGAAAGGCTTTCGAATAAAAGGAAGGCCACGGGGCTTGCGCAAGAGCCGAGGCACAGAGTCGCAACCGTGGCAGAGACCTTGAGCAGCGTTCGGAGGCCTACGGGGAGGAGAGGAAGCGTTTGCTCATCGCACTTCTTGTTTGACTCGGGTGGAGAACGCTAGTTTTACGGCCGTTACGAAAGAGTGTCCTGTGGTCTGCTCAAGCTGTCTGGCGCCTGCTTCGAGAGCGGGGTTGATTCGGAATGTACGGCATCTATATCTCTATACACCCTTCTAGAAATTGTATCAGTAAACCATGGCGGCCGCCATTTCTCGGGCACCAAGCGTGCGATTGAAAAAGGATCCCCGCGGAACGCTAACGCATCGTCCTTGTCGAATACATGATCAGATTACGTGCACCAAAAATAAACGTTGAATTCGAATAATTAGAGCAGCAGCTCCGATTATTCGACAGAAAATTCGGTGTGTGCTTTTTCTCCCTGAACTACCTGGATTCAGTTTTCCCTCGATAGAGATTTTTGGTCGCCTTTCGCAACACCACTTTTATGTGTCGAAGAGCACGCGTGGAGTCGTGGACTAGCCCCCGCACACGCATAGGGCTAATCACACTCGTCTATAACGCGGAAGCGCGCGGCTTTCTCCGACTGGTGGCATTCGCGGCAACTAATCTGGTCACGTGGGGCAACCTGGAACAACCCGCTCGAAGGTGTTAGAGGCGGGGTTTATGCCGCACGTCCGGGAGCTTCCTGGCTCGTGACGACGACCATTCCCCGAAGTGAAGAACCCACGGGTCCAGTGGAGGTGGGAGAATTGGTAACGTAACGAACGATTTAATTACATGGTTGCGATACAGTCGTCAAATCCGAGAGAACTCCTGGAGCAGCCTCACGCTCCGCCTTATATAGGGTCCGTTTTCTCCCTCACTCCCCGCCAGGGCAGCAAGTGCGCAGCAGCAACCCGCCGTCAAGTGCGTCGTAGCAAGGTCCGCCGCGTCGTAGCCAGAAGTGCGTCGTAGCCAAAGTTCTCCGCAGTTAGGCCAGGCCTCTCTCCCCTTCCGGAGCGCACCAAGCCGCACGCACGCACACACGTCCCGTTGACGTCACGGGCGCGTTGAGACCTGTCTCCGCAGGCGCAGACACGTAGGTGACGGTTCCGTACTCGTCGGGACTCGTTTCGCGTAGGCCCCGTCCAGCAGGCGACGTTCCCGGACAGATCATGACTCGTTTCCGCAGCGTTGAAACTCGGAAGAAGGTCGCCGAAGGTTCTATTCTTAACAAGGGGTATCCTGCCCGCACCATCCAGAGCCGCCGACACACACCACGCCGACTTGATAAGAGTTGTGATAAATTTTAAAAACACAACAGATTTTTTTGTTGATAATATTGTTTATAATTTGCCGGGCTTTTAGCCCGTTCATACGTTTCGCGGACGTTCGGTACGTCACGCAAACTACGCTCGCGTAAATTTCGCCATTTTCACTTTTCGTTGACGCCTCTTGTTAATACAGAAAAGCTCAACGCTACCGACAACTAATTCGCAGCTGAGGGGCTTTCAGTAGAGTCTTCTGATAAGCGAGCTTTTACGAGAATGTCATCGTTGCCCGTGTTTAGATAAAGCTTCAGATTACTGGCAACCATGATTTTAAGCCACAATATGGCCAAGTATCGTTACTCTGAAGCGTAGCTAATTTACTGGCACTAGCGGGAACAATGAGGAAGAGGCAGGTGTCAAAAGGTAGCGGCTTGTGGAACCCACGGGGCTCACGTCATGGCCCCTTCAGGTAGTACAAGATCCTTGAACAAGGGCATGAATAGTGTCATTAAATAAGCTACGCTTCAGAATGACGACACTTGGCCATATCGTGGCGTAAAATCATGGTTGTCAGTGATCTGAAGCTTTATCTAAAATCACAGGAAACTCTTTTCTGTCCTCCACAAATGTTTAAACAGTCCGCGACAGAGCAAAGCAATATTGCATCAGCTTCCTAACACCGGATAAAATGCTAAGGAAGTCGCACTTTTGAATCACGACGATCGGCAGTTGCGTTTGCTCTGCACTACACCCGAAATGGCGGCTCCCACAACAATGTTGGGGAACGGAGTGCCGATACTCCAAGCGCAGCTCACTTAGTGGCTCTAGGCATGAAGTGAACTCGGGTGTATTCTTTTCCTTTTCGTCTTTATTGTTTATTGATTTCAATCATATCGAATAATCAACACAATATATCACACTACGCTTGTGTAATTATTTATCTTAGATTTATTAACCTGACCCAGTACTTAAACCATTTATTTGTCGATAGTAAATCTTCCAATATATTTTCTAAATGTGAAGGCAAAAATACACGGACACTGATGATGATACAAACGCCAACGCCGCCCTCGAAAATTTCTTGAACTTTAGAAATCAGCAGTTTGTCTGCCATCCGGCAGGTAGCGCAATAAAACACCCAAACAGTTTTTAATTGTTTTTAAAACTAACTAAGCTCTACACCTATCAAGAAACCAAAGCAAGATCATTGTGAAAGTATAATACATCGCAATGTTTATCTATTCCACACAATAAATATTATTAGATGCCAATAAATCTGTTTCATGTCCATAAAAGCACATCTAAAGAACCGGCAATCATGTTTGTGTCCATCCTCAAACAAAAATTAGAGATGTTTACTGACAACAAAAGCTGCTATTTTGTATATCAGATATTAACTCTTCTTTATGACAACATGATTACCCATCGAATAGTATAAATATAGACAAATATGATTTTTTTGTGTCTAAGAAGGATGCAATTTTGCCTGAACTTTATGAATTTTTTTAGAGAAACCAAATGCGAAATTGCGAAAAAGGGCTTCGCTATGCAAAATAGCACATATTTAATTGTCTCTTCATAAGAGGTAGATCAATTGTGTTGACAACCCATACCGGTGCATTCGTACTACCAAACGATGTTAGTCTGATTTTACCATTTTCATTGGTTTTTACGCGAGTCTTACAGCAAAAGTTATACGTCAATCCTAATTAAATTTAACACACGTTTGTAGGTTTTATGCATCAATAGCTATAAGAAGTTTCAAAAACAAATATGCCACAGTTGTCCAGAAAATAGCTCGTGAATATGCTTCCGTAAAGCCAATTTTGCAAGAGGTCAATTTCCGAAACTAAAAAGAAAATGAAAAAAAGGGCCACGCTGTGCAAAGAAAACACTCTTTATCTACAAACCATGAAAGTTTGGAGCAAATTTCTCTAACGGTAAACTCTCCCCATTTGTACTACCAAACCATGTATGACCAAAAACACCAATATTCGCAGATCCTCCCCGATCTCGCTTTTTGCTTCAGAAATACATATTATATATCAAAATGAGGCCCATTGCCTATTCTATAAGGTGACATAAGTTAAATATTTTTAGGTAGTGACTAAGCGTCAGAATCGCGCTACAAACAAGGGCACATATTGTCATTTTTCATGGCCGCCGTGGGACCGCAGCCTTAAGTATTCATTGAACCGACGCGCAATTATTCCAGAAGCGGTGATGACACTTCATCACTTCTATTTGCCCTACTGGTTTGTTTCTTTCAGTTAAATCCCGTCAAAAACGTTTGAGTGTCATGTTTAAGTAAATTAAGATGTGGCCCTGAGAAATAATTTTTCCTCGTTTTAAAAAATGTCTTTATTGAGGCCGCACTGCAAGCTCATGACGTCGCAATCAGGAGACCTGCTCTTTTTGGCTTGTTTTAATTTATGTTATCACGATTTGCCCGCTCAAGACAGTACATACAGATTGACACTAATTTTACCCAAAGTGCGTCAACATTTGTGTCCGAGAAACTATCAAGATGTAAATTAAGGTAGACTAGAGTACTAGTATCATCAGAATTTGCGAAGTCTTTGCAAGACGAATATACAGCTTAAGTTTTCATGCTTGCTTTCTATATTTCCTCTCTCAGTTTCCGTAATTCTCTCCTTAACCTGTTTCTCATTCGCCTCCTTCATATTCCCCATATAGTTAGATCTAAGTTTTCTGGTCCACTTACTCTATTTTGTATCGACGCTTCTCATGTGGAAGTACCTAAGAACTCTTCGTTCCCATCGTTCTGCATCTATTTCTCTCAGCCTATCTGAAAATTCTTGTTTACTGTTAGGCAGGGTGGGGATTGAAACCGTAGCCGGACACAAAGAGATACTAACATACAGACGACTGAAACCTCGCAAGGCAATTGGCTGGTCGGTCTTTTTTTGCCATGGCAATCACCATTTCGGACCTTATAAATCATTAAAGTTTGAAAAGGGTCCTTCTGAACCAGCCGCGCCAAGATCGCTATGGAGCGTCATGGTACCGAAAACGTTCCCTGACAAAATAAGCATCTTTGGCAGTGTGTATGCTATCAACTTATCTATCATTCATGCCTATCTCCACAAATCTTTTACAACGATATTGCGCTTATTGCGTATTTCAAGACCGTTATCTCAAGATCTTCGCAGCGCCGCATCAGGTGGCGCTGCGAAGTTGTGCGAGTTTTTTCGGCCGTGTGTAGATAAAAATTCTCGGTATAGACTAAAGATGTTGCGAACCGGTTGAGGTTCGCGTTCGACCAGGTTTGACTTTTTCGAACTTATTGGTATTGGAAAAAGTTCCACAAAGGTTCGACAAAGGTTCGACTCAGCTTCGACTGCTATGCGCATGCGCGAGAGGCTGGCCAGTTGGCTTCGGATTGGATGGTGATGGATAAGGGATGAATGAAGAGCAGCACTGATTAGTTCTTTTAGTTAATATGATTTCTTTTTAGTTTCATTTTTAATTGCGACTGTTCATACATTTAAAATAACCCTTTGCATAAACAAATTCTCCAAACCTAGACATGCTTTTATCAACGGTCTGGCCACACTCTACACAACTCGAACCGGTCTAATGTGGTTAAAAGTTCGAAAGCTCAAAAATTGCTACAACTCTTTACCTTATTTGTAGTTTTATCAAACAATATATTGCCGCGAATGCACCCGGCAATATATTGTTTGATAAAACTGCAAATAAGGTACAGAGATGTAGCAATTTCTGAACTCGCCCAAGCAATTATTTTAGCTAGACGTACGTTTCATGTTTAGTACGGAACAGTGTTGTTGAGTTGCCACTTCAGGATTAAAAGCGCTTAACAACGAGGACCAGTAAAAGAAGACTCACACACAGTACTGTGTGTGTGTCTTCTATTACTGGTCCTCGTTTTTTAGCGCTTTTAATCCTGAAATGTACCACCAACTAGCCCAAGTGAATACCCTTTTGAGTTGCCACTCTGGAGTTGCAAGTCCGGAGTTGAAATGATTCCGGAATCATTCCGCACTTTCGCTACCCCGGAATAGAATGGGAATGGAATGGCAGCAGCTCTGGGGCAAAAGAGGACGCTTCTCCGTATTTCTTGAAGATTCTTGGTTACGCTTACCCCGGGTGATCGACACTCGAACATTCTAGGCTCGAGATGCCGACGGTCATGGATAAGCAGCCCAACGTGGCCCTACCGAATCAACCTGCAAGATTCTGGCAAGAATGTTTGGAATGCAGAAGACAATATATGATGAGATGAGATGGCCTTGCGGACTCAAGGCTCGTTCACACTTGCGAAATACGCACTCGCCGCCGACTGGATTCGCTCGCCGAAAAAAGATCGGGCGGTTCACATTTATTGCCGCCTGCGGAGTGCGCGGCGCGAGCGTCTCGCAGTTTCCCGAACAGACGAGAGCTGACGAGAGCTCCCGAACCTCCTCCTTGCCCGCGCGCGTCTCGTCCCCATCGTCGCCAGCTCGTCAGCGGGGATCTGACGTCAGCAAGCGCCACTTCCGCCGTGCGTTCTGATTGGCTTGCGGCGATAGAAAACTTTTTTCCGGCGTTCAAAATTGGTCCCAGAGCGATATTGCTCTCCACCGGAAATTCTGCCTGCTTTCGTCGCCCGGCGTCAGAATTCTCGCGGATCCGGCCGCCGGTTCGCAAGTGTGAACGAGGCATCACTCTCTGAGTCTTTCTCTAGCCAGCTGTCATGCCGACGCCGCTATGCTCGCTTCTTTTTTCCCCACGCTCATTCTATCTTGTTTCTGGCACAAGTTTGCCGATTAAACCTGTATTTTCAGTTTGACGCTTGTCGATCCGTTTCCATGCGTGACAATATAACAAGGCAAGCTGCACGGTTATTTTTTTGCATCCTCATAAATTAAATGATAAAACGTTTTTTTTGTGTGTGTCTAGAGTTTCCAAACAAGACGGTGTAATGATTATTTTAATTTTATTATCACTGTCGCGAGAAACGGGCAGCGATGCGTGAGCACGCAAGCCTGTTTTAATTTGGCGGTTTGTGTTGGCGTACACTAATTAATATAGCACATTTATTTAGGGTTTGATTTCATTATGCGTTCTCTGCAACGGGAGACTTCTTCTCTGCGTCTTTAACTTCTTTACCACCTCGAACCTTCTCAGTGACACCAGGGTCGTTCATATCTGTAAACAAAAACAGTGAGGAGTTCGTGATATGCACCAGTATTGGCAAAATAAAAACGATTCAAAACTGAAGAAGAATTAGCGAAGCTATATATTGCGCTTCAGTTTTTACTGTCTGCATAGCGCGCTGTTGGAACAGCTGAATAACTAGCTAGAACTATACTTCACCATTTCACCTAGCAAATACTACAGTCTCTGACAGCTTAAAAAATGTAGGATGTGGCCTATTATGTTCATGCATTTTGCTTAGTGATTCGTTTTTCGGCCGACATTTCAGTGTTTATGAAGGCCACATACAATACAAATAAAGCCATTTTTCGGCTCCACTTTTCTTTAAAAAAATTTAAAAAAAACATCACGCCAGAAGTACGCCTACAGAGCAATCCACCTTTTTGCCAGATATGCGTCTAGCGTGCCGGCACGCATTGCCCGACGCTCCTGGTTTCGAGATTGCGTGCTGCTGAAACAGATCCGTCATCTTGAATGTTGTGGACAAGCCTCGCTTAGCCAGCCTTTTTCGCGGAAAAGAACCGTTTTCGTTTTGCGTGGGCCAATTCATTTTAAACCAAGTCGTTCATCCTTCTCAAATGTTAACGTGAGGTGATACACGCAAGTATATTGACGAAAAGAAGGGGAGAAAGACTTTTGATCACGTGGAAGGAACGGAGCAACCTCAACAATCGTGACGTCGCCACTTCGTGAGCCCGTCTGTTTCAATTGAATGCTTCGTCATTCATTTTACGCCATTGAATAGCTTTCGTCTGTACGGTGTCGGCTATCATCTTTTATAATAAAAGCGTTTTTTTTTTTGTTTTTTTTTGCGAGGCGGGCGGCATGGTTTTTGGCATTCGCCTCGCGGCGGAGTAGGGTTTGCATGTCCATAGAACCTCGATCCTGGGAGGGGTTCGCACAGTTTTGGAGGGATGACGACTGAGAACCCCGTCTCAAACGCGAACCAGATTTGCTCCTCGCGAAGATTTCTGACCAGCAATCCCGAAAATGTAACGAACCTACCCAAAAATGCCGCGCTCAAATGGGTCGGTACAAGCCTCGAGAATGCGTTTGCTTTCTAGCCAGCCAATCTCAAACCCACATGAATGTCCCGTTAAAAAGCGCCGCTTATTTAAAAAAAAAAAAGTGTTTTGAGTTTGAATTTTTAGACGACGCATCGTCCCTCGCGACGCATCGTTTTCGACCCGAGCCCCAGCGGAACGCTAACCTACAGCAGCCATTTCCAATCTGCGGCCGCGTTTGATGTTTGTCTGACGGCGTCGACATTCGAGTGAGCACTTCTTGTATACTATGTAACTGAGAGCTTCATACCTCTGTCAGACGGGCACATAAAAGGACCTTACGCCAAAGGCCTCTAGGATTTTCAAATTACCTTTATGTTCGGCCATGCCAGACAGCGCAGGAAAATTTTATTTAGACGATGTTTACAGCGATCGAAGTATTGTAGCTCGGTTCAAACGCATAAATCGTCTTCACGCCAGAAAAATCATATTTTGGCGATATAAACCTTTTTTGAAGTTTTTCTTAAGCAAACAACATATTAAAAAAAAGACGAATTCAGTCGAGTGATCACAACGAAGTCCACTTTAAGCCCAAGCAAAGTGGTTTTTGGCAACCAGCGGCAATCCTGGTCGTCTCCCGCTCACTCAGTCCCAACGTTACTAGAACCACTCAGTTGGGAAACTGCCATAGAGCCTGCTTTAAAAAAGTGGCTCCGATCCGTACTCGAGAACCGAGCAAATGGCGATCGCAACGCCCCCATTACTCCCGCAGCGTTCACTCCGGGAACTGCATGGCTGCACGTCGAGTCGGGCAAGGGCCGGTGGCACCATCTCGCAGGGCCATCTCGCAGTAGCGATGTAAAGCAACTTTCATGTTTCAACTCGTCGCTAAAGGGTGGCGCTGTTATCGTATTTAGCTCGGTCTCGGTGGACGCAAGCGGCCCAGGTTTCGAGGGTGAGTTTTCCAACTGAGGGTTTTAGTAACGTTGCTCAGTCCTAACTAGGGGTGTCGCGAACCGGTCGAGGTCGAGCTCGACCAGGTTCGACTTTTTCGAACTTCTTGTGAAAAGTTCGACAAAGGTTCGATTCAGGTTCGGCTGCTATGCGCATGCGCAACAGGCTGGCCAGTTGGCTTCGGATTGGATGGTGATGGCTAAGGGAAGAATTAAGGGCAGCACTGATTGGTTATTTCAGTTAGTACAGTACAAAAATTAAGTTATTAACTTCATAGGTGATTAGGATTAGTTTCTTTTAATTTCCACTGTTCATAAAATTAAAATAACCCTTTGCATAAAGAAAAATACTCCAAACCTAGACATGCTTGGATCAAGGTCTGGCCACACTGTCCACAAAGTCGAACCGGTCGAATCTGGTAAAAGGTCGAAGGTTCGTCGAACCGGTTCGACACAGTCGAACCCCAAGTGTTGGACCTAAAAATCCGGTTCACAAAAGTTCGCAACACCCCTAATCTTAACGTTGCTCCGTGCTCGCGCTCCTTTTCGTGCTTCTGCTACGCCTTCGTCCTGTTCAGTTCGGCGTCGTGCTCGCGCTTGAGGTTGATCGCACGCGTCGGATGTCCTCCAGCCGATCCTCCCAAAGTCGTATCAGCGCCCAAGTCGCCTCAACGCTCCCATGGAAGCGCGGCGACCCCTTCCTACTCGCGGACGCTCCTCCGTCGTTCGACGTATCGCACGACGTGAGAGTGAGATACAGAGATTCATATGTACAAAAACTACTAAATATATACAGTACGGATAGTAATACACTATTAAAGTATGATAAAACACAAAGTAGGGAAGTAAAAGCTAGATAACTATGGCTGTAAGGAAAATCCAAGAGGAGGAAAACCGAAGCGCCGAAGCGGACGACGCGAGCAGGCGACGACGAGGCCTACTTGATAGCTGGGGCCGTGAGTACAGAAAACTATTAGCGGTGCGAGATGTGTACAAAATATACGTGAAACACGCTCTTTTTCAATACTAAAAATACCAAAAACATTGATTTCACATATCACTGTGATCTTTCATTTCAATTCGCTTCTCTAGTGTAGACCACTGCTGATGAGAGTAGGCCTTTAGCAGCCGTAAAGGATTTGCGGGAGCTCAGGTTCACACAAATTACCTTTACGCTAACTGCCATTTGAGTTTCCGTGTGGCACTGCCTAAATGACATTTACACTAAAGGTCCTTTGGCGTAAAGGTCCTTTTAGGTGCACGTCTGACAGAGGTATAAGAAGCGCAGGGTGCGGCACATTACGGTCTCGCTTCTTGGTTTGCGATTCGTTCTTTTGGTGTTCTCATCGGCTAATGCTGTAATCTCATTGGTTGCGGGGCGATCATGAGACGCTCGCGGGAGTCGCCACGCCCTGGCCACTGAGGTGGCACTGCTGTCGGTACTGCGCACGCGCAGATGCTTGGCCCCAAGCGAGCTTTCTTTGAAAACGCGAGTTGGCTTGTAAACAGTGTGCTGGTCGATAGGTATGATGGTGGCAAAAGGCGGGTGCCCGCAAGGCGCCATTTCGTTTTGCCATGCAGCTGTTATCAAAACAAAAACCTTTTTGTTTTCATTTTGAAGGACCGCATGATATGTTTTTGTTTCATTCATCCACTAAGACTTTCTGGATGGGTTGCGCTCAGGTAGTAATAAAAAAAATGAAGTTTTCATTAAAAAAAATGCATCGTATCAACTATAAAAATATATATTCCACAACATACATACTGTCGTTACCGTTTGATGGCCGATGCAATGAGTGTCCCGACGGAGAACGTGTAATTGCTGGGACGATCCGTTGAATGGTGGTATTAATAGTTGAAAGTGCCGGAGAAAAATTCCAGGCCTTCCTGAAAGGAATGCGCACCAAATGACACTAAACCACCGTTATACTCCGATGTTGAGCGTAGCAAACGGGACGTAGCGCAGAGCATCAAAGAGATACTGACTGATCGCAGGTAATCGAGCGTAGCCAACGAAAGGCGCCTCGTTGTGCGCTACGCTGAGTTTGATTTTAGTTTCTGCTTTTAGTTCTTCTGTAGGCTCTGTTACCGCGCTTAGAGAGATGGGGATACACGCTTGTAGACAGCCATGACTTGTACATAATCATACATTGTAGTGCCACTTTATGCTCAATACAAGCATTACATGGTCGCGTCTTAAGGACGCGGTCGCGCATACTGGCCGAGAGCTACAGGCCTATATTATAACAATTTGCTGCAGGATAGAATACTTTCAAACTACGATCGCTCCCTAAAGGTTGCTAGACTTTTAACACGACGAGACGTAGTACAGTCAAACCTCTATGTAACGAACTTCTATGTAACGAGACCCTCGATGTAACGAGGTGGATAGCTTTTTCTAACCGCAAGTGTATGCACGCCATGTATTTGTTACCTCTATGTAACGAAGTCCCGTTTGCCGAAATTTCGATGTAACGAAGTTTCATGGAAAATTCGGCACAAACTTTGGGTCCCAAAGGAGATTTTGAAAAGCACACGTGCTGAAACGGGCCACCGATAAAGCGCAAAGGGTGGAACAGGCCGAGTCTGGCGAGTCTGGCGTACAGAACGGCCACCAGAGGACACTAGAGTCGCCGCTGTTTCGTCGTCGGCTTCATTTGCGCTGCGTAGTTCGTTTCGAGGTCTAACTCAAAGCGTGCGTTTCTCGTTGTCCTGGGTGATGGAGCTTTCAAGGCGATGAAGCCGTCCCTGACAACGTCGGGTGATGGAGCCTTCAAGGCGATGAAGCCGTCCCTGACAACGTCGATCTCGACGACAATTCCTATACGTCGACTCTGCTGTCATTGCGACGGAGGAGGTGACCGACGAGGCGATAGCTAGCTATGTTCGTTTCAACAGCGAGCCTGATGAGCAAGACACATGCGATGTGCCCAGTAACCGTGAAGTAGTGGACGCGATCGATGTCTTGAGGCGGTTCACGAGCACACAGCAAGACGAAGACGCGATGCAGGCCATCTGGCTATGCTAACGTAGTGTGATGCGAATAATAATGTCAAGAGTGGCCCAGGAAAAGACTGACGAACTACTTTCAACCGAAATAAAGGTGTCCTCGGTGTGTTTTGTGCACCAGAGAAACATTTGTGGAAACTTTCTTTAACGTTTTCTCCGAATTTCTATGTAGCGAAATTTCGATGTAACGAAGTAAATTCGAATTTTACCAACTTCGTTACATCGAGGTTTAACTATTGGCAACGCTGTTCAACTTCTAGAGTAACGGATGCCTTGCGCGGTTGTGTGCATAATAGTTAAGTTCGAAAGCGGTATCTTTTATAGATTTCCTTGGAGTGGGTGATTTGACTATTGTTTTATACTCCAAATACGAGCGTAATACCATGCAACATGTAGCTTCTGAGTTTCATTCCTCATTGCACGTGATGTGAGCGGCGTCCAACGCTCTTAAAGACATGGCTCGTTAAAATACACCCGGTTAATATCGTACTCCCAGGGTGGCCCAAAATACGGTCTCAATTTCAAAATCCCCCAATAAGAAACATTTCGTAAAAAGGTTTTTTTAATCAAAAACAAGTACAATCAATGGATTAAATGAACTGCTCAAAATGTTGCCTTTTGCCTTCACACAAGCCTAAAGACGCTTTTAGAGCCCAGCTCTTAGGCGCGCGTTTCCGGCTTGAGCGGCGTCGGCGTCGGCGTAACCGTAAGGTCACGTGAACCCCCCACAGGTCACATGACCCCCACAGGTCACATGACCCCCCAGGCCGAGTGACACCCACAGGTCATGTGACCCCCCACAGGTCACGCGACCTCCAGGTCACGTGACCCCGAGATCACGTGACCTCCCACAGCTCTTGTGACCCCACAGGTCACATGACACCCCAGGTCATGTGACACCCCAGGTCATGTGACACCCCCAGGTCACTTGACCCTCCGAGGTCGCGTGACCCCGTGAGGGGAGGAGGAGAAAGGAGGGTATACCCTCCCCTCAGTACCCTTCCATCCTCCCCTCAAGAGCTGCACTCCAATTCAGCGTTACATGAAGCTGTAAATGGCTTTCATTTTTATCTGTAACATGGGTCTCAAGTATCAAACTGCCGTTCTGACCACGCATCCAAAACGAAAAACAAAATGGCGCGACGACTAAACCATGACGCTTCTTCGAGGCTTTCGGCTTCGACAGCACCCTGGAACCTAGTCACCCGCCACTGGAGAGGTGAGGAGGACAAGTCTCCTACCAACACGGCAACAACGCCTGACGTGTTTGGGCGCGAAATGCCATCAGATCGCGATAGGTTGTAAGTAGGATGACGTACTCCCAGTAGCAGCTAATCGGGATGCTCTATGACCACGCGCAATTCGTTTTTTTAGAGCGCAGCCCTTAGGCCTGGTTCACACTTACAGCTAATCCGCTGTCGCCGAAGCGGAATCTGCCGCGGCAATGCACAGTGGACGCTACGCCCGGCGGCCGAATTCTTGCAGATTCGTCCGCCGATTCGCAAGTGTGAACCAGGCCTTAGGCGCCCGTTTTTGGCTTGAGCGGCGTCGGCGTCACCGTCGGCGTAACCGCGCGGTGCATGATGGGTAAATTTCTCCGCTAAATTTAGCGGAAAATTTTCCTCACTAAATTTAGTGTAAATATTTCCCGCTAAATTTAGCGGGAAATTTTTCCTGCTAAATTTAGCGGAAAATTTTCTCCGCTTGATTTAGCGGAAAAAGTTTTTCGCTAAATCTCGCGGAAAATTTTTCCCGCTAAATCTAGTGGGAAAACTTTCCCGCTAGATTTAGCGGAAAATTTTCCCATCAAATTTAGCGGAAAATTTTCTCATAAATAGGGGCGAGCAGGAGAGGAGGAGGGGCATAGCTTCCTCTCCTTACCTTCCCACCCTCCTCCTCAAGACCTGCGCTCCAATTCGGCGTTACAGGGACCTGTAAACGGCTTTTTCAACGAGTCCTGGGTGACTTGTAGGCAGTCGTCGTCAAGTTCTTCCCACGCCTTCTTCAAGGAGTACTCGAGGAAGTCCAAGGTCTGGTGGAGCTTGCAGACACCTTCTGCTCCAAAACGCTCCACACCGAAAAGTCGAGTGGTTTGAGGTCGGGTTAGTTGGAGGGCCAGAGTTCCTTTGTCAGTTGACATGGGAACAGACGGTCGCACAGATCCATGATGGTTTTCGTTTTATGCGCAGGCGTCCACTCCTTTTGGAGTATCACATCGCCGTTGGGGAAGTGCTGGGAGTTCCAGAAAACCACTGCCTTCTCCAGAATCTCCTCCTGGTAGTAGCCGATGTTGATCTTGACTCCTTTATCGATGAAAACGAGCGGTGTCTTGTCGGTCGCAGGGTGCCTTCCCGAACCAATACAAATTTCGAGAAAAGGATCCTCGTACGATTTCTGCGTGTGCCAAAGTTTTCTGGCAGCAGGAGACAGCAGTTGACGGTGGTTCTGGCTGTCCAGGCGACCTCCACGATGAAAACCTTCTCGTCCGTGAGCAGAATGTTCTGGACGAGGCCCGTCTTGATGTGCTACAGATATTTCTTTGCTTTTTGACACCAGTTTTTTCTGGCCTTGCCCGTGAGCGTTTGTAGCGCCAGCAAACGGTACGAAAGAAGTCTTAGCTCACTCTTCACGATGCTCCAGATACTTGATCGGTCGATGTCCAACTCGGATGCCATATTCTTGAGACTGACGGCGCCGTTTCCAGAGAATCCTATTTTTGTAGCGTGAGCTACACTGGCCGAGGTTGAGCAGTTTCGTGTGGCTCCCAAAGAGCTGTGCTGCGCATGCGCGAGGAGCAGTGACGTCACACGGCGCACAGGTGGCGCGTCAGAGCCGCCGCCGCCGCGCGCTCCACCGCCACCGCAAAGCGTGCCTCGCCGGTCTGCGCATTCCAGAGGAGTGACGTCATAGCCACGGCAGACGCACTGGCGCCGCCGCGTGCCCAGCTGTGCGCCTCCGTTGCGCAGGAGCCAAGTCATGACGCTGCACCGGAGCCGCTTGATAGCGCCTCTCATTTTGTGCGCATAAGATCACGCTACGCATATCCTGGCATAGCCGAGCTAAGCCAACGCAATGTTTTATGCTGTTCCGGTGTCGCGGGACGTTGACAGAGGGGGCGGCCCCTTCCGAGCTTCACATCAACGTGTACGAGCTCTTTGAACTGCTTGCTGATCCTGTTGATGGTTATGTGTATCATGTGGAGGCGTTCAGCAGTCCGACGCGGTGGGACGCCAGCGGGGAATAGGTGGGCGATGGTGGTACGATGAGGGCTGATCTTCATAACAGGATGAAATCGTCAGGAACCCTGCTGTCATTAGTCTATTACAGTCCGGGGTCACTCCCACTGCAAGTTATTAGGTTAATGAAACACAGTGGACACGCTCACTATTTAAAAAAGTTAAGACCATATTTTTGAACCACCCTGAGTTTTCTGAAAATAACTGGGTAAATATATGTATTGTTACCTCGTTATTATAAGCAACTTGCATTATGGACAAATTTTTTTGAGGCCGGAGGTGTCCATATTAACGAACTATCGCTGTATTAGATAGAGGCCAACTCATGTTTTTAATGTCCTACCAAAACAATAACGCCATTCAGCACGTGCGTGGACAGCCGCTTCGCTTTTATAGAGGGCACGTTTGTGTGTTTACGCAGCGCAAGATAGTTCTAGTGAGCGAAGGAGTTTGTGCATAGCGCACCTTAGAGCCCGTTGATGTTCTTGGGTTCGTTTTACAAGTAGCGCCAAATGCGCCAGTGCACCAAGCTCACACACCATACGTTCTTTGGAAGCAAATAGCGGCGAGGCAGTGAAATGAGAGGCGCTTAGAAATAAATGGGGGGGGGGGGGGGCAGCACTCGCTTATGACAAAAGTCTTGCGCGTTCGCACAATGGTTTTCAGTATTGGAGATAAACTCGCTGTGCGCATTTTATCCAAAGGTTTTAGAGCATATCTCACCCGCCATGATTCTGCGCGTAATGGCACGTAATCTTGCGGAAGTCAAAGCATTTCATTGTTGCGTAATAAATTGGTGCCGGAGAAAAGGCTGTAACTTCATATAAAATACAAAATACCCATGAGAGTAGTAGTAGTGCGGTTCATATTGAGACAGGAATATAAAACTGGAAACTTCCAACACTGACTTCTTCGCGTCTGCTTCGTTCATGTCTTCAGGGATGTCACAGGGTGAGAATGCATTATTGGCGTGTTATAACTAGGGCTCCGTGTTTTCGGAGTTTAGTTTTCGTAAAATTCGGAGGATGTTTTTCGGAGTTTATTTTTTGCCAAAGATTCGGAGTTTATCGAAGTTTATATATTTTTGATTCCCAATTCTCAGAAATTCGGAGTTTAATTTCGCTGTGTTTCCTATTAAAAATAAATGAATAAATAATAACCGAATGTAAACGTATGCCAGATAAAAAATAAAACGCGCTTGTATGAATTGAAATATCTTCAGCAGAATTTGGCGTTGGTGCCATTGCCATTGGTAATACTAATTTATCCATGACAAAAATCACACACAAGGGGCGCTTCGGTTGACGCCGATACCTTAAAATCAATAAACTCCCAGAGGTAGTCGCTAGGTAGCTCGTGGTCATCCCATCCTATTCCATCTATCTAGCCCGCGGCCGCGCGAGGTGGAGTGGTTAAGGAGGTAATAGAGAGTTCGAACTGCCCCTCTTCCCGATTTTATACAATCCCTATGGTTCACAGCTTTCACTGTTACTAAAACATACCCTCTCCTTTCTCTAAATCACAAATCGCATGGCCCAAGCTGGAAACCAAAACAGTGGCTTCTGTCGTGACTTGAATGTACAACGAACGACCTGTTGCCCTGAATCACCCTTGAAGAGAGACAAACGGCAAGACCCCTTTTGACAACGGTCCGAGATTTCAAAGATAATTATGGTGGAATTTTCCGAGGACCATTCGCCCTGTGTACTTTTTTCTTTTGCCGGGGGGGGGGGGGGGGAAGTGGCATTGACACAAATATTCGGAGTTTATCGGATAAAAATTGACCAAAATTTTACCGGCGGGTGTTTTTCGGAGTTTTTCGGATTTATCCGAAAACACGGAGCCCTAGACTTATAACATGCAGCCTAATGAAAGACCCCCCCCCTATTTATGCAATAAAATGCGGACTTACCTGTAGATTTAATTGTCCGGCTTGCGAACGGCAAAGGTGCCCCCTTAGGAAGCATGGGTTTGTCCACACCAATGCGGCGTAAGATGGCGGTTGGAACCCTACGCTTGCTCAGCGTAAGTTGGCTGGCCCCGCTAATCACGGACGCTACCGTGGGGTCACAAACAGGGAGGCCATCCTGTCCTGGACCTGAGTCGGGTAGGACCAGAGTACTTCGGCGTCGTGACCCGTACTTTCTCAAAAATCTCTCCCTAGAAACGAAGACGTATTGTAATCGGAAAAGGCTCTTGATTTTCAACTTTGAGACTGCATACGTTACAGTAAACATTTTACTAAAAACCCTGAGACTGGGACGAGAAGGGACAGACAAACACAAAGTCTCACTTGGTGTTTGTCCGCCCCTTCTCGTCCAAGTCTCGGAGTTTTTAGTAAAATGTTTAACCACCACCAGCTCGTTTGCGCCCTAACCTTTTGTTCGATGCAGTAAGACGTCGTTCATCAGTAATGCGCTAATGTTTAATATACACGGTGTTTCAGTGAAAGCTTTAAGGAATCTCTAAAAATAGAGTGGTTGAAAAAACAAAAAGAAACACTTTCCCGGAACAAGCTACCAGCCACTGTGGACGCTAAGGATTGCAACAAAAAAAAAACATGCTAATTAACTAAATAATTACCTGAAATTCAATAATTAAGTTTTTAATTTGGCAACATAAACATATAGTTTTATGTTTATGTAGAACGGCAACGGCGAAGCTACCGCCGTTGCCTTTCTCGAGTTATGGATGGAAGTATTGCGAATTTGAGTTGCGCATGTCGGCCACCGGAGAGCAGGACGGCTGCCGCAAAGATGCGCTCCGATAGAAAACCGAAACATAAAACCGCGTACAAATTGAGCGTTCTTTTCAACGAGATAGAGGGGCTTAGACCGATAAACTGGTATCCCGTTCGTCAGGCAAAATAGACCCCTCTTATGTGCTGCAATGTTGTGCAATTTTAACCACTACACACGTGACCGAACTAAATTCTGAGGGTTTTACGCAAAAGTGAGCCGAGATTTGTATTGCGATCGCTGTAAAAAACATGATAAACTATTTTTTTTAAATACTGTTGGCCTCAGAGATCAGTGTCTAGCTCCGATAGAAACCCAAAAGATAGAACTGCGGTTGACGGCATCTAGCAGAGGCACTGCGAAACTGCCTGAGTTTTTGTCGTAAGAGCATATTTTGGACTTAAAACAAACGAAATAACACTTATCTCGTCGGTACTGCTATTAAAGATCAATAAGCAATTATTTGTGCGCGGTACTTCGTTAAAATGTAGAGATAAAACTATGAGGTCACGTGTCTGGTGGTCAAAAATGTGCAACATGGCGGCGAGTTTATCGCTCTAATTCCCTCTACTTCGTTGGTTTTTTTTTTATACTACGTAAAATGTTGCTTTTGACTTCGATATTTAATATGAGTTGATTTAGTGTATTTTGGTAATGCTTAATCAAGTTTTAAAATATTTAGCTAGTATGTTTTCTTGTTGTCATTAGCGTCCGCCGTGGATTGCAATTTGTTTCCGGAAATTTTTTTTTTCTCAGCCACCCTATTTTTAGGGGTTTTTGAAAGCCTTCGTTGAAACACCCAGTATAGCGGCTATTAGCGAGAAGATCGAACATAGAGGACGCTTTGTTTAGCATGGTTTTCTCAGTGACCGGTGTTTACTCACACAAGACCTGTAAAAACTGGATTCCCTGAATCATCTTACTTGATCGAGCGTGGGTTACTGAACAGACACGAATATGCTGCCTCGCCCGTCTGGGGCTCCGGTGTCATCGACGCTTCAGTGGCCGCGTTTACATGAATGCGACTTAGTCGCATTGAATCGAGATTGTCGCATTCAATCTGGTCATGTGAACGGCATAATGCGCTAGGGAAGCGCACTGCATTCAACCCAGGCAGCACAGACACGTTGAAAAGACGTCGAAAGAAAGTGATGACGTCAGGAACCACATGTCGAAAAAACGTCGAAAGTCCGAACGTCAGGCCCCTTCGACGTAATATGGAAAGGCTAATGTCTGGAAAAAAGGGTGGATTTTACGTCGACATAACGTCCCATAACGACCTTAGTACGTCGAGTGCACGTCTGAATTGGACGGGAAGTCACGTGATAATGTTATATCGACGTTGACACAATGTCTCATTTAACGACCATAAAACGTCGAGTTTACGTCTAAACTGAACGGGATGTCAATTGAAAACATCATATTAACGATAAAATAACGTCCCATTTAACGACATAAAATGTCGAGCGTACGTCTATGATAACGTCATGTCAACCTTTGAAATAACGTCCCATTTAACGACCATAAAACGTCGAGCATACGTCTAGACTGAACGGGGTGTCAATTGATAACGGTTTCGACCTGGGTCACTGTGGAACAATGGAGTCAACCGAATCTGGCTTTGTTGCTCGAAGGCATGTTCGCGAAAGCATGTATATTCGGACGAAATAGACCATTTGCTAAACTCCCCCAAGCGCCCCGGCCCGCAACCCAGAAATCATGGGAACGGTGTTCCTTCAGCTTCCTAGTGACCGGTAATTTCGACCACTTCCATGGTTAGACAGTTTTAGGTGTAATTCGGAGTCACTCTAAACAAGCGTCCTATAGTGCCCAAGGACCTGTCATATCACTTTTAAGTTTTCTCGACAATGACAACGTTTTCGATACTGTGCATGCTGTCCAGCCTTCAACCAGGCTCAGCTGCAGAAATCTCTTACATTATTATCATTGTCTTACAGTTTCAAAGGCACTGATATTAAGTTAAAAACGCTAAAAATCCTATAAAGAGCCCCACTGATTCCGAGCTAAATCCTGTTTTTGTTGTTGTGAATTCTCGGCTTTTTAAGCAATTCCTGCTAAAACAACATTCACGAGAATGATAATATTGTAAGAGATTTCAGCATCTCAGACAGGTTGAGATGTGGATTGCATGCACGGTATAAAAAATGCTGACATTGACGAGAAATTTTTTGAAAGTGATATGACAGCACCTTTGTATAAGGCGCTTGTTTAGGGTGGTCAAGGTGTTCGCTCAGACGTTGTTGGAACGTCTCGCGCTCAATGTTCAAAGAACCTCCCGGAGAAAACGTAGAACTGACGTCGATTAATGTTGAAGACGTCAAGGTGTTGCTCAGGACATTTTTATGACGTCTCGTACTCGATGTTCAGAAAACTTCTTATACAAGACGTCGAACAGACGTCGATTACCGTTGAAGACGTCGAGGTGAAGCTTATGACGTTGTCACTACGTCGCGTGTTTGACGTTGTCGGAACCTGTCATGTGGACGTACCAATGCCGTCGATAAAAGGTTTCTTAAGGACTTCGACGTCGCCCAACGTCGACGACCTTATTTCGACGTCATCTCGACGTCTTGTGCTGCCTGAAAAGTTGCTAGAGAAAGGTGGATCGAGACGGCGAATGCGCATTCATTCAGCCCATCTAAACGGAGGTCGCATCGCATTTTGAAACGGGGAGGATCATGGGAAGGCGCTCGCTTTGGCAGCGAGTGAGCAGCTGAGAACATGGCGGCGGCCAACGTCGTCGGCGGCGCGGAGAGTGGTCCCGTGTGGTCGCCCGCAGTTTTCTCCCGAGAAGAAACGCGAGCTTTTATTGCCATCATAAGTCAGCGGAACATAGCTGTGCTTCTCGGTGAGGGCGGTTCCCGTCCAAGCCTTCGGAAGTACGACTTGAGCGTCCGAGGGAGTCCCTAAAGGCTGCGGCGCAAGCACGAACGACGCCGAGCGCTCCGAGCACTGCATGGTAGCGCAGAACGAACAGCTCCTACGTCGGTGCCGTTCCTGAATGCGCCGGAGCCTTTCGGCTTCGGGGTCCGGTCGCGGTCGGCAAAGTTTGCCGAGGCGAAGGATGGTGGCGTCCTCAAAGCGTTTGGAAACGAACTCGCTCGCCAGGCCGTGCGCACGCACGTCGCCTCTGTTTCAGAGTGGCCCGGCGGCCCGACCCGGAGCCCAAAACACTTGGGTTTTGATGTTCCTTGCGTCTCGCAGCTTCTTGCACAGAACCGAGGACAGCGGGCACGATCTTTACGCTCACCGAAAGCGTCGAAAGGCCTTCACGTGGGATGCACCAGAAAATGTGGTCACGTGGTGCGGCCGGTGCGGGAAACGCAGCTTTAACTTCGAACTTTGACACGGCGTGGCGCCACCTTTGCGTAACGCTTGGTGCGTATTCATGTAAACATTGCCGTGTCGGCTTCATTCGAAAGACCAGTGGAGTCGATGCGCTGAAATCGGGTTCATGTAAACGCGGCTAGTGATTCTACAGGAGTCGCAGCCGTACCATACCACATGAGTATGGTTCTGAACTTGCCACTAGGGGCGCGGTGGGTGAATCTTTTCCCCAACAGCATAAACAATTTTATACTTGCACCACCGATGTCACCACTGGTGTGCATAATCTTATTGGGAATGACGTGAGAAGGAATCAGACGTATGGCGAGCTTACCTTGACAGTGTTAATGGCAAACTTGATGATTTTTTTCACGTAAAGCTTTTCTTTCCCTCCATTTGTCTAAATTTGCTATGCGTTATTCTACTACATTGACGTAAACGTGTACTACAAAAGTTATATTGATATCTAAAAATAAAGATACCGAAGCCAAGCGTGAAACGTAGAACAAAACAAGCAATGATTATAACGTGTTCAAAGAACAAAACAACGATTGGTAGATTCTAATTTTATCGATTCAACAGAAATAAAAATTAAAACTCCACTCGGGTCTGTCAACTGCCTGCCGCTAAACTCAGATATAACGGACTTCTGAGTATAAAAAAAGAGAGAAACACGAATGAAGAAAATCGTATGTATTTTGCTTACTTTCTTTCTTGTGCCTTCCTGGAATTAAGTTCAGTGTTAGGTCGTGGTATTGAAATTTGCAATACGCGCATCCAATGGTATAACGTACCGTTCCGCTTTTTCTTTCTTGACCCTTGAGAATTAATTTGATATTTTTACAATCCTATTCTGGATCCAAAACTCTGTGATTACTTACCTGACCTTCATTACCTGCTCCACTCTGGAGATAAAAAAATATAGATACCCAAGTTATAACTAACACACTTAGAATAACATGAAATATACAATCAATATATTTCCTAGCAGCTGACCGAATGTTAGCTTCTTTTTTTTAATTCAAATAATCGGAAACCGAGCATTTTGACACCAAGTGACGAGAAAATGTTATTTTTCAAACTTTCCTTAGATTTGAATCAACTTCTTGAGATTGTGACAGTTGAAAAAGAAACTTAAAAAAAAGTATTTGAAAGATTTCACAAGAATAGTTTTTTGTGTTGATACCACTATCGATGATGGTTTTATTGGTTTCAAAATGCGTATGTTCCCACAATGTTCGAAGGTTTGAGCATAAAAAGGAACATTTGTGAAAGTGACACCGAAAATTGGGAAGCATAAAAGCGTCAGCAATATTCTTGTGGTTCATGTTAAACCGTTTTTTAAACATATCCTGTATATTAACGGCGTACAGTTAAAATATGATATCACTATACGTGAAATGCGTCTCGGGTCTGGAAATCACATCCATAAAGAGCAGCACGACGATTACGATTGGTACGAGAGGTGAAGTATCATTATGAAAATATATCATGACGCACTTGACACCGCCCGAACAGCTGTGATAAGAAAGCACACACTTGCAGTTCCCATCAAGCTAAAATGACACACCAAAGAGCGCTCCTCCTCCGATTATCACCGCATCATCCGAAATTCGGTATACGTATACCACAGAGCTCTACGTTGTTGTCGCAGTACACTCAGGCATTGTCTATCATTAACCAAGCGACGCCACCCCGCACTGAATCGTAGCACCGTTTCCCGCCGTGCTCTTTGCACTTCAAGGCGATAACAAAATTCATCACTCCCCACGGCGCCCATAACATCCTGACACGATTAGTGTGCCTGGAATACAGAGTGTTTCCAACTGTTCGATCCTTGTGATTTATGGGCCGTGTTTTCATTGCGACCTGCGGGGGGGGGGGGGGGTGATGAAAGCAATGATCGTCTGCAAGTGTCTCCGCTTCCCCGCCTGCTATCCTCTTCGCCACGAAAACAACGTTGCGCATGCGCACTCGTCACCAATCTGCGCGGATGACAAACGCCACACTGTCGCAAACGCGCCCCGCGGTTCGAGCTGTTCCCTCTCTTAAATATAGGCTCTCTAGAAAGCATCAGGTCACATCGTCGTTTGTTATATGCAGGCAACGGCCAGCTCTCAACGTTGGTACGCACAAAACATGGGGGGGGGGGGGCGGGGGCTGTTAAATTGTCGCAACGTGCTGCGACTTCTATCGTATAACCTTAGTGCTGCATAGGCTGCGCCACTTAAGCTCATATAATTGACGTTGCGAACAAAGTAGGACAACACCGCAAGAGAACTGACGTCATCTCGGCTGCCGTTTTAATTCAACACAGGCTTGCACTGTTAGCAAGTCCCGTGTACTTGGTGAATATTTGGGGTGAAAAACACGTTATTTACACATATTACCATAAATTTACTCATTGAGTAACGGATAATTTGTTCAGAGATCATGCGAGGCTGTAAAAAACGTGTTTTGGTTCGGTCATACACGCATAACCGTGTAGCCGACCTCGAAAACACGCATCACCCCCGGCGACGACCGCAGCAATGCCAGCTATCGAAGCACCGGAGTGCTTGGGGACACACGTAGAAAGGACCGTGGAGACAAATGCCCCGGAAAGAAACATGTCTCGGAGACGGATATGCACCAAAAGCAATTACGCCATGTCGCAGGACGGGGCGAATCCCGCGCTTGCTCCGCGCTGCCATTGATTCTGGTCGATGGCAATGCGGCTTCCCTCATGTCGCCCATGTTTGAATTTATTTTAGGGGTCTTGATAACTGTTTCTTACACACCACAAATAAAGTCAGGGGTCTAATTACTCGTTCTAAAGAGTTAAAATATATATAAAAAGCGTGCCCTCGATCTGAACACGTAATGTAAAAAGCGTGCCCTCGATCTGAACACGTGACATTGCAGTTGGTTTTGTTTTGGCTTCAACCCTTCAACTGCAAGCGAAGCTGCCGCCGCTTCCCATGCACCCTCCTCAGAATTTACCGCGCTCCGTCGTGGCCAGTGTTGCTGCATCTGTAGGTCATCTTTAAGTTAGAGCTCACAGAGAAAATCTGGCCACGGCGCAACGCCTATGTACGCTGGAAGCTAGAGCCGGTTTGCTTTCGTTGTTTTTATTTGGTCGGAGAAAATCTGGCAACAAGGCACGTTTAACATGGCCCCGGTATTGTTTTGGTTCGACGGGAAGGGGGAAGCTGGCTCGGTTTGCGAGCACATGTAGCGAAGACGTGACCGGAGAAGTGCCCCTGTGATGTTCCTGGAAGACGGAAAGTATCATTCGTAAACCTCGTGTGCGCTTTGAAAGCGAGGGAGTCACAGGGTCCACGAGTGCGCAACCACAAGCCACGGTTCACGACAGCGCTGCGTTGACTTCGGCGATCTCGTTCTGTTTGGTGCAACACGGCGATGCGACAAAGAGCTAAAACGTTCATGGTGTGTGGTGCGGTGCTTGGAGGTAGAAAGCAACACTAACACGGAGCGCGAATTTGTTGTTGTGAGGTTAAGGTTCTACGGGTTCAGTCCCGTCGTTGTCAGGTGATCCGGTCCAGCTGGTCCGGGAGGATGCCGCGAGCGTCTTTAAAAGTAAACCTTCCTTCGTTCCGTTTCATAATGTGGAAGTATCCCGACGCATACCGTAAGTAAAAAGCTGCGAGCGTTTTAAACAAAATTACGTCGTTTAAATTTAACATTGGACTTCGGATTGTTGTCCTAAATCTGCCATTTTTATGCTTCGTGTTTTTGGACTTCGTTCGTACAGCGACGTGTTGGCACAGCGACGCACACCACTTGAGTAGATGATTCGGTCCTGGAAACGACCGCTTAACAGAATTTCAGGGAAACTTAAGTCACCACCGATATTTTCCTGTAAATCTCGTGCGACTTTGTTGCGCTCATCATGCGGTGTGAATAAATTAAGGCAATATTTCCTACCTGCCCACATATGCATGAACTGAGACCATTTCTTACGTAGTGAGCATAGTGCTTTTCTTTATTTTGGAAAGAGGCGTTGGTGCATTTATTACGGTAAAATCACTTGAGAGTTGAGAAATTGGGGAGAGCGAGCAAGCTTTCTAAACTTTGTCCTTTTTCTCTCTGGCACTGCCCCTAGTTTCAAGTTTCAGTTTCAGTAGGTATAGCTACTAGCAAGTACAAACTGCTCTAAAGCAGGGAAAAGACAGGGAAGTCAGGACGGTGCAGACTTCGTGTTTTGCGATTTTCGCAAGGTGACTGGGTAAATGCTTCTGCGAGGTATGCGGAATATGCAAACGATTTTGTTATGCCCGTCGTTTGCGCCTCTCCAGGAAAACGAATAAGATGATTTACAAAGGCGCAATCACAAGCCAAGATTTACTGTAACTGCGTTGGCTTCGGTGGTCCGCGTAGTTGTATTTTACTCTGCTCTCTGCGACACCGTGTTATGACGAAGAGCTGGAACGGTGACGGTTTGTGCTGGCTTATCGGTTGACAGAAACTCGCAACGCCCGCATCGGCATCGAGTGCACTTGGGCTGTCGATGCTCAAGCCTTTCATCCGCGGCTTGTCGCCAGCTGATCCTGCTGCTCAACGGTGAGGAAGCGGCGAGAGTGACCTTTGAAGTAAATGTAAATCCTCGTTCATCCAGTTATCCGGTGTCAAAATGTTGAAGATGTCCAACGTGTACTGAGGGCGGGAACTACGAGCGTTTTGCCTTGCTTTTGAAACCAAAACCAGAGCAGCGAGATAACTGCCTTGCGTGCTCCAAAATGACGGAAGCAATAAGTTTCAACAGGTTGAGTACGTCACCGGAAATGTAGGCGAGACGGTGCACACTTCTTAAACGCTTGCAGTATTCACGAGTGGTACCAGGAAAACGACGTCAACAGAGAAGGAGCTCGCGATTCAGCATAATGCATTGCCACGGGCCCGTGAATCTTCAAAATAAAAATAATAACAATAAAACAATAAAAAAAAACACGCATTAGCGTCACACCAGTGATCACGAATAACACCGGTCACAAACTCCCGAGCCCCACCGCTCCACTCGACACCGACACGACATACGACAACTGCATCGAAACGCCCCAAAAGTGAAGTCGTCTGCACCCGCACTGCAACAACCGGAAGTGAAGTGTTGGGCGGGTGTCCTTCACAAGAATATATAAAAAATGCTTTGCGCAAGGATCATTTCCATTTAATATTGAATACATAATGATAAAATCCCAATAATAATTTTTTATCTGATTCAAGCTAGTCGGACTGCTCATAACACTGGTCTAGCATGAAAATAACAAAAAAATTGAACTTCTTCATTACCGGTTTAAGATTTATTCTTAATACATCGTTCTTTTTCGCAAAGGACTAACATGGATTTTGCCTCCATACTTTTTAAATGCAAACAGTTTTTACCTGTCCATTGCGCTGTATTTTGTGTCTTCTTCTATAAATCTGTAACGGTCAGCGACTAAAGAGCTCACCCGCACATGTCAAGCTCATATACGCCGCGGGGAGAAAAGCATGTTGAATAGGAAGTGTCGGGCGCAGTGTCGGTGTTGTGTAATGCTGTATACTCGTGATTGGTCGTAGCGTATTAACACTTTTTTTATAGGCTGCTAGAAATCTCGCTAGGTGGCGCCAGTTACCACGAAATTCCAAATAGTTGGCTCGAGTTATTTGTCCATGTAAGTTCGGCATTCGTTTTTCTGTCTAGCGTCTCTATCGTAGCTACCGACGCCGCCGACCGCCGACGACGCACATAAGTACCTTTGCACATGGCTACGCCCGCCGCTTGGAGTCTGTTTACTGTGTATAAAAGACATCGAACGAAAACAAACGCGTCCTGCGTGCTCTCAATTCGGCTCAAAGGCGCGCGGCTCGCTGGGCGCGTTTCTCGCCGGTTCTCGGCTGCTTGCCGCCATGTTTTATGAGGAGCACGCTCAGCCAACACGCTCAGCCGTGTTTAGCGGAAGAAAAACACGGTGTATCGTGTTAAGTTTACATGGCACATTATCTGTAGATGAATAACACACATGGCTGCGTGTAAAACGAGCACGTTTTGACGTGTCCGCTATGGGACAACGGTTTACACGCCTGGGCGTGCTATTTTTGCTCACGGTGTAGATAGGACACGAAGTGGCGGTCACTATACTTACAGTTCGTCCGGTGGATTTCCGTCGACGGTATATTCTCGCATGCGAAGATAATAGTTGCTCAGTTTCAAACTGACTACCAGGGCAGCAGACATGGTTATTGCGCAGCACAGAAGAGAGAGCCAGAGCCCGTTCTGTAGGACAAAGAGCGCATAATTTGAAAAGAAAAGACCACGCAAGGAGGTACGACCATGTCGTGACCGTTGAACGCCTCCCAGAGTCACTGACAGTTTAAAAAGGCGCAGGGCACAGCGAATTCCCGGCATCTCGTTATCGAGCGGCAGCCAATGGGATTGTGTTATTAGCCGACAAGAATGACGAAGAACCAATCACGGAGCGAGAAGAGTCAATATAGTAGGCCACACCCTGCTTCCTCGGGTTGACAGTACCTATACAGGTCACGTGGCCGTACTGCTGAATTTCCTACGTCAGCTACTGGAGGCCGTGGCGGGGCCCTGATTGGACGGCCGAGTGCTGCGTCATCGTTCGGCTGGAACTCGCGTCCACGCCGATTGGTCACGAATCCCAGCCGAACGCTGACGCAGCAGTCGTGACCAATCGGCGCCATAGGCGCGCTGGCCTTCGGTTGGTGACGTGAAAATTACGGCACCATGGCCTTTAGCTAGGATGTGTTGGTCTGTCTCGTGTTTACCAGGTTGTCCGAGAGTAATCGGCACGGAACCATGAAGGCGAGTCGGGACACGAATCGTGCTGCTCGACAGCTCCCTACCGATGTCCCCATCTGCAAACATTGAGGAGCTTGCTCGTTAACCGTCAAAAATGGACTAATCCTAATAAAACGAGTCGTCACTTCCGAATATCTGTCCAGCCTGCCGGTCTCCGCCCCTATCGCGAAGATTCGGTGAATCATATAGCACAAATTCACGAGCACTCTTTTTAAATCTGCATTGTCCAGGCACTAACAAGAGGTAAAGAAGGCATCATGGCTAGGAGAGTAAAGCATGTTCTAGATCCCACATTTGGTCTGAGAAATGTTTAGTTTGCTTGTCTCTACAAAGAATAAATCTCTGAAGTTCATTTGATTAGAAAGAGATGATAATAGTAACTCGTTGAAAGAGAAGTACATTAATAAAGTGGCAATACATAGCTATCGAATAAAACCGATCTAGGATTGAACATGATGGTAAACCCTCGAGCTGGTGTACAGATAAAAATAAAAGAGTAAAAAAAAAAAGAGCGAAACACAATGTCTTTTGCAACCCCATTCCTAGGGTTTTCCATCGTGTTCGATATACATCGGCTCACCTGCACTGCAAATATTTTCTCGTAAATCAAATATGCTGCATAGGAAATATTGCCGAATGGCGGCTTCAATATTTTCTGAAGATTTGTGGGGTTCAAAATACGTCGATTCACTTAAGCTTGCAATGGTCTTTACGTAGTAATGTTGGTGCATGTTTGACAACAGCACGTGTTTAACTATTTTCTGCGATCTTTACTTTGTTGTCTGCACAGTCATAAATTGGAAACCCACAGCAATTTCGCCTTCATACTCTATCGCTCTAAAAATAAAGGCTCGGAGAAGTCAAACTAAAACAGCTATCAATGCATATCGATCCTTTATAGTTGTTAAAGTTAAAGTGGAAAAGTTAGAATGACACACTAAATAAAAACAAGATTGCTTGATATAAAATAAAACAGAACGCGGTATTTCCAGAATTTGATACACACACTGTTTAAGTTGCGTCTCCATTTAAAGGAAAATTGTAAACAATTAAACTCATGAAATCACTACAATACGCGGTGCCGTGTCATACAACGTTTTAGCACAAACATTTCAGTTAGGAAGATATATTTATAATAAACAATCTCAGTATTTGATCTGATTAAAATAAAATAAAAACGCAAGATTGATTTAATTGTCCACAATATTTAAATGTAGAAAATCAGCTGAATCAACAGAAACCATTTGGAAATACGATTAAATATTCTTGAACGATACAATCTTATCATATGAAGAAGGATATCGTACTTAGGTTCGAATTCTAGAAGTTGGGGATGAACTAATTTATTTGCAAGCTCGTAAATTTCTGGAGCAACCCAATTCCAATATTTTTATCATATGTTTACTCCGACACCAAAAATACCAAAGTTATATTACTCATTACATAAACAATAGTCGTAGTGATATATTAGAGTGACCACAAAAAAATAATAAAACGCTATATATTATAATGGCACTGCAAACGTGCACACTATTGAGAATGAATCAGAGAAAAAAAAATATACTTGTTCCGCATTTTGTTATAGAAACAAAGCATTGCGAACACATAAGAGCATTGTTGGAAGCGGTAGTCTAAGGCAGGATGAACCTAACATTTCTACACATCATTAGTCTAGTCACTGCGGGAGTAGTGAACTCTCATTCAAAAACAAACAATAATAGCGTGGTGATGATATATGTTATGGAGAGGCAAGTACTGCATGATTTAGGACACTTAGTTAAAAATAGATTTCAACTTGTCCTCTCTGCTCTGTAACAACGTCAGAAATGAACCCATAACAAGAAAAAACAAAGGGAAGAAATTTAGAAGTTCAGTAAACACCAACTGTAAACTGATTACCGTATTGAACACCGTCGATATCATTTGTTGAAGACGGTTCACCGATCTGTTCATAGCTAATGTGAATGCCTGAAATAAAGAAACAACAAAATTAACAGTATAGGCAGTAGACACATGTAGCATAGTAAAGGGGAAAAAAAACGCATTTACCTGTTTGGCGTGCAGAGTCGGCAAGTCATAGGTGTTCTCTGAAGCCTTTTCAATAGCGGTTTGAAGGTATTGTGCCTGCCGCTGAACGTACAATTTAGGCCTCTTTAATACAGAGTTGGTCAGATCACTGTTCCGGCATGTTCTGCCTCAGTTTTAAGACTTTATATGAAAATTGTTTTTCGTTAATATTTACATTAATTCGACCGTTATATGTGCTTGCTAAGGTGTATAGTTGACTCTTTCTACTGGCCATGTCTATTTTCCCGCCTCTTATTTACCGTATTGACTTTTCGCCTAAACCACAGATGTTGAGCGGGCACATTCGTCAGAGTATAGGAAACATGTTCTAGTTAGCAACGCTTTTTTTATCGAACTCTCTTTTAATAGATCGCTGTAAAACAAACCCAAAAACATTGCACCAGTGTACCAATGTCATTGGATAAGTGTATAGTATCTGTTTTGTTTTTATTTTTAGGTTAGTAGAGGAACTTTTGAATAGTATTACTTCGCATGTAATTTTATTAATTGTATTTCGTCTTTAAACCTAAACAGAACACACATATACATTTATAAAATTTATAGTTCTACGTTTTTAACAAAGTTTGTCCAATATTTTTGCACCTGGCAGTCATTTTCGTGTTGCTTGGGAATTCCCGCTGTGTTTAATTTTACGTTATGTTTGTTAAAGCGGCGGATGAACTATTTAAAATATATCATAGCTTCATCTTGACCTTCGTGTGAGCATTGAGAATAAATTCGAGAAAGATTTTTACACTTCTACAGGAAAAGTAAGATGTGCCACTGCAGTATATACAGCCTCTAGACATCCTGAAGCGTGTTTGGGCACAGTGGCGTGCTGCTTGCTGTTTATAAAAAGTGCTATTGACTCTCATTCTGACACGTCCACACTTCTTCCTGAGATGTGCATTTTTATTATCACGTATTGCACGACTAAAATGAGTGTATATGTTTGCGCGACACTGAAAATAAAGCAAATGAATGAATGAATGAATGAATGAATGAATGAATGAATGAATGAATGAATGAAATGTGCCACAGGGACATGTAGATCTGTTGCCTTGAAGTTTTGATCTTCCGTTTTTGAGTCGCGTGCTCGTTTCACATTTCTTAATGCTGTCAATTTTATCCTCTTTCTATCCAGAGCGGTTTCTATTTTTATCAGTGCTTTTTTATTATGCTTTCTTCGAGGTTGCGCCTTCTGATTCTCCACACAGGAGAATATCACATATTTATTATATTGAATACGATTGAATACAGGAAAGCTACACGCGCTTTACCGTAAGTATTATTATCCGTTTTTTCTTAACCCTCAGTTTGAAGCGAGAGATTTTAGATGCACAACATTCATCTTGCGTTCTAGTCCATAAACATAAACTTTTACAAAAGAACCGCCCCTTTTTTCACTCTAAAGAGTCATTCATACCAATCTCTGTTTGGAAATATTTCGAAGATAAGGTGACATTCAAGTACCTCCACATTATGCAACATGATCGTGTGGATTTAGACTAATGCAATCAATGTAAGCATGCTAAACTTAGTAGTATAAATCTTCCGCGCACACGTCTATGCCAAAAAAATGACTTGGCAGATGTAACCACAAAAGAGACACAATCTTCTTTTTTGTGAGATTTAACAATTTCATAGTATGGTTATTTTTATAAAATTATGTATGTAACAAGTAAAAGGTATGTATTAATTACATAGTAGTGATTTAGCGACCGTGCACGCTTTTGCGCGGAAATGGGACTGAAGGTTTTACTTGGTGAAAATGTCGAAACGTGTCCTTAAAATGCTACAATCCGGAAAACAAAATAGTACGTCTGGTCAGCCTATCGCATTGGAGAGCGTAAGAAAACAACATATCATGTCGAATAAATGCAATTATCTTTAGGAATATTTAGAATAAAAATACTCCCCGAAATCGCACTTGAAAACAACGACAACAACATAAATAGCTCACCGTAAACATGTTGAAGCTGGCAGAAGAGTGGTTCAGCTTCCGAAGAAAAAACAAAAAAAATGATTAATGCTCACAAATTAAAAGAAAAAAAACAATATACAAAAACGTGTCTCCTAAGGGACAACCAGAGTTCCCGCACTATGAAAGTGGGAGTCATTTCAAACGCGTTTAGTCGTGAAGCTAAAATCGCAAAACGAATTAATCTAAAGCAAACCCTATCTTTCTACATTCAACAACGACTCGAGTTTTTTTTTTTTATATACACAAAACACAATGCATAGGGGCCACTGCCATAGTGAGAGGGACAACAAATTCCATACTTTTTACGACATTCATATTGGTGAACAGATTGAGGAAACAGCGAAAAACTATATATCGTGACTAACAATTTAAGAAGCACAGGGCTTGCGAGCATCGTGCATCTCATTATCGCTCACCAGCCAATCAGATTGCGGCATTAGTCGATACGAACGTCGAAGGACCAATCACGAAGCGAGAGGCGTGAACATCGTAAACAACGCCCATATTTCTTAGCCTATCAGTTACTTCGCCTAAAAAAAAAAGGAAAACAAGAAAAGAAGTTGGTTAGTCTCGAATGTTTTTTTTTTTTTGTAATGAAGAAAATAAGAAATGTAGGTTCTCCAATTTTATCCTGCATATTTCTTGTCTCAGGGCTACTTCTGCGTTTCGTGCCCCAGCGCTTGCCTACAGAAAGAGAGAATAAAACAAAGAAAAACCCGCGTTTTAGACGAATTATAGTTTGTAAAACATGAGCTCGTCAATTCGGATTTAATTAAAAGGGTATTGAGCCGCCAGGCTTGCATTACGATGATTGTAGGGTGGTTTCATTTGAAATCGAACACGTATGTCGGGGTGGGTCTTTCGATTTTTTTAAATATATGTAAATGCCCCATTTCTGTAACGAACAAAACCACTTTTCAAAATGTTTTAAAAATATTTTTCGCTTGACAAAAAAATATCAAGTGGAGCAGGGTGAAACCCTGTTTTTACTCCGTGATTTTTCTACCCAGCTCAGTACGCTGGTACAAATATGGAAATTATACAAAACTCAAAGTAATTTTTTGTGTGCTTGTATACTATGCCGACGATTTTTTAGTTTAAAGGAAAATACCTTAGTATTTTTTTTACTGAGTTAAAAAATGCCAAACGTGGTCTCTTCTACAATCCGGTGGCATATTCAGAGCCTTGTTACTATATTTGTTGCTTACCAAATACGGGTGTAGTATCGCTCGTTCCATTTTCTCTGCCCGTTGTGCTCTGGCTTTGCACACCGGATAATGGAACATCCGCTGCACCGCTAATAATCGGACTAAGGAATGTCAGCTACCATCATTACAAAATTCAGAAAATACAAAATGTAGGCAAGCACGAGTGTTCTCAGTCAAAATAAATTTACCCCTATATTTTAACACAAAAATAAGCAGTATAGTCTTTGCAACGAAGCCAACATGCGGAAACCGTGTTTGGCCATTCCGAGAACGTGGGTGCGATTTCGATGACTTCTAGAGAAGATACAACAAAAAGGGGGAAATCGCATCAAGCCAATTGAAAGTTAATATGATCGGCACCAATATTAAAAAAAATTAACGAAATAAAAATGTTTTTTTTTTCTCTCGATAAAGTGGATTCAAAACAACGGTAATATCATTTTGACGATATTTCTAATTTTATATAAAATATTCTGTGAAAATAAAATAAACTAAACTTATGCCCCTCGATCGCCCATGTATAGGACTGCTCCCGCATTGTATTTGGTAATCGACAAATATAATAACTCATGAGGTACAAGGCTCTGAATATGCCACCGGATTCTCAAAGAGACCATGTTTGTCATTTTTTACCACCAGCCAAAAATACACACACAAAAGTATTTTTCTTTGAATTAAAAAAAATAGTCGGCATGACATTCAAGCACACAAATATTACTGTGAGTTTTGTATCCTGTTTTCTTAATCTTAGCGTACAGAACTGAGTAGAAAAATCACGGAATAAATATATTTTCACCCCGCTCCACTTAAAACATTTTCGTGAAGCGATTTAAAAAATAAATTTGAAAAGCTGTTTTTTTACAGAAACGGGGCAATTATATATATATATATATATATATATATATATATATATATATATATATATATATATATATATATATATATATATATATATATATATTAAAATAAAAGATCCACCCCGACAAGCGTGCTTGATTTCAAATGAAACCACCCTATAGTGATCTTAAGACATCTTAAACAAGTTGGGATGCCACGTTAATCTGAGGAGAAGACAAAGAGAACGACCAAAATGAACAGAATTAAGTCTAATCGCTACACACCTGTTTCACTAGATCCACGCTCTTATTCGTTGCGTCGATTATATCGTCGATTGATTTATGTAATGATTTCATAAGGCTTTCGATGTTGTTTGCGCTGAAACTAATTCCAGATATGGGCAGTACAACCTCGTCGCGCAATTTCTGAATGTTCTGAAAACGTAGAGCACACGATCACATTAAAATCAATAATTGTTTTAGGGACTGTACTTACTCCTCGCAGTAGCTTCAAAACGATTTTTCTTTTTTTTATCTACCTTATTTAAAGATTTGAACCGTGTTAGATATACAAAATAAAACCCGGGTTTTCCGCACGCATAAATAAACTACGCATCGCTGAAAGCTGAAAATCCGCGAGAACGCGACGCTAGCAGTGGAATCAAAAAAGAGAAAATTTAAGCACATCACATTATTTGGATAAAAACTACAATATAAAAACATAATTTCTTCATCTGTCGACGTCCACCCAAGCCTAATAATTATCAAACCAGAATTTACAATCCTAAAGGCAACTTTATATAAAAAAATTATGATTTATAAAGCACAGCTGTGATCATTTGAACACTCAACACCAATACAACAAAACGAATTGTCGCATGGACAATTCGTTTCAACGACATATTGTCGTTAATAATGGTCCATTTTCTAGAGCATGTAATTAATATAATCAGATATTGAACGCTAACGATTGCCGCACGAGCGATCTTAGTATTTCTCTAGTTAATATTTTTCTATAGTCGGTTACAAGTCAAGAAGGTAGGAGAAGCTCCTCCCATTAGCGTGATGAGCTCGTTTCAAATCCATACGTAGTTGAAAGAATAGTTCCATGGAAGCGCCCCTTGTTCCGCTTTAATGAATAGATAGTGGCTACAGAGTGATGCCAACTTGTCTCCGACCCCACTTTTTAAGAAAGCGACCTTTGCATTCATCGGAGAGGGAACCGAGCCCCTGAAAGTGGCCTTTGTATCTATCGGAGGAGGAACCTAACCCCCAAAGTCGTATTTGTTTCCATCGGAGGGGAAAATTATAATCTCCCTCTCGTAGCTTCCACAACGCTAAGTCAAAGTCGAAAGTTAAAGCAAATATTCAAAGGAAGGCAAAACCCTCTCCCGCGTTGGCCACGACGTCACGGAAACGATGGGACGCTATTGGATGGGGAGGTGGCGGAGGGATATATGATTCCCTTTGAGGGGCATTTGCCGCTACCTTCTTAACCTGTAACTTACTATAGTTCCACAACCCTCTAAGGGGCTGGTTACGCCGACACTCAAACCCCATTGATTGAGAAAAAATTGGTTAGCCTTGTCAGTATAAGATTGGTTTGACACTATGATAACTCATTTATATTTACAATCAAATTTTTATATTGACCTAAACAATATATGTAAACGTAAGCAACTTGTCTGTTATAAATCTGTTTTATTATTTATTTATTTATTTATTGTGCATAGGCTCAACCGTAGAAGCATTGTAAAGGCGAGTAGTAAAGCAAAGAAGAAAAAAAACGACAAAACAAAAAGATGCGGCGAGGAACGCAAACATCAAAAATACATGCTGAGTGGCCAAAGTTGAAAGCAACATCTGCGAACAAAATAAATAAAACAGATTACTCATGTTGGCTCATTAAACAGAAATGTTAACACTGATTGGTGAAAAAAGATACTCGGGTATAGTTGTTATATCTGCTGGAAGGTGGTTGCAGTCACTTGATATGTGCGCAATAAATGTATAAAAAATGGTGCTCGTTTGACAATGTGTTAATCCAACTTTATTCTGGTTGTCAACACAGGAAGAGTAATAGTTAGGCAATGTAAAGAAATAGTCGCGTGATGACTGATGATACAATTTATGACACAGGCAAAGTCGAAAAAACATTCACCACAATGACAAACAGGGAAACAGCAAACTGGACTTCATTGATGACATTATGGCTGTTCGATTATAATTAGACATAATAAAACGAACGGCATTTTTTTGAACTAGCTCGAGAGCTTTATGTAGAACGGTTTGGTTAGGATTCAAAAATATAGGCTGCGTATTCTAATTTAGATTATACAAGAGTGTTATAAAAAATAAGTCTTAAGTTAACTGGGGCCGTTTTGAAGTTCCGTCGTTGATATCCTAACATGCGGACATCGTTGGCGATTTTTATATAGATATGAGGCTTGCAGGTTAATGTAGTTGATATAGTAACTTGGAGAACATAATAGCGCTTCACGACAGGGACGAAGAGGCGGAACGAGACAACACAATGCGCTAACTTTAACTGGTTTAATTGTCAGAAAATTAAGGGTATAAATACTCTGCATCATCGCGCCATTCAACCAATCCCATGCCACGTCACTGCTCGCAAGAACTGTGTCTCCTTGTCGCCCAAATCGATCGACGCCACGCAGACACATCGATCCCCGTAGTTTTTTATCAGGTCTGCCTCTATAATATAGTAACGATATAGTAACGCCTAGATAACGGTATGTGTTTGTGGATTCAAGTTGAATGTCGGTCAGTGTATATGCTGAAGAGTGCGCGCGTTGCCGCGAAACCCGCATTCGGTCGCATTTGTTAGGGTTTAGTTCCATACGCCATTTTCTTTTTTTGCACCAAAGAGTAATATTATTTAAATCAGATTGCAAAATGCGTTCATCGTCATCATCATGAACTTCCCGAGAAATTGTACAGTCATCCGCGCATAAATGCATGGAGGAAAAAACACAACTTCGTAAACAAATATTGAATACTATTAGAAAAGAAAGGGGCCTTAAAAGCGAACCTTGGGGTACGCCCGGTGCCACATCAGTCAGGGAAGGATTATTCCCATTTCGAGTAACATATTAAGAGCGGTTGGTTATTTTTAAGTTACATATTAAGAGCGGCGATGCCTCCCTTCTGACCGCCCGGACACCTTGCGGTACACTGTTACGTCACAGTGCACGGCGGGAACTTTGAATTGGGCCTCGTATTTCTATTTTTTATAAAAAAACTTCGCAACTCTATAGAAAAACAATTGTTTTGTAATGTCCCGATATGCCATTTCAACGCCCAGCATGAAAAAAAAAACTTTTTTTTTTTGCGTGTCAGAGGCCCTTTAATGCCGAGCTCCTCCCCAAAGATTCTTGTTAAGACAAACTCCAGGAGAGAATTTGGAGTTTCCGTTTCACGTTCATTGATTCCATGTACAATCAAATTATTCCGTCGACTCCGATTTTTAAGATCATCTCTTTTTTTGCTCATTAGCGTTGCAACCTGGTGATTTAGATTGGTCACAGAACGCTCACAGTCATCCACTCTTTCTACTGTACGCGAAAAGGACTCTAGCTTTCCTTCGGTTGAAGTGAATCTTTTATCTGTTTCCGACATGTGTAAATCTAATTCTACTTGAATTGACTTTACTTCTTTCGAGTTTTTCTTGACTTTCAATGATTTGTGCCAGCTGCTCGTCGATAGTTGGACCAGGGCTCATGTCAACATCCCCGCTCAAAAGAATAAAATAACAAAACAAAACGATTCAAAACAACCCGCTATCGAGTCACGCAACACGCCTGGGCAAGCCAGCACAATAAAACAGATACAATCCTTTTTCAATTGTTTAGCAGAAAGCTTTCTACTAACCTGGACGATAAAAGCGAAGAAATTGAGCCGTGTCTGCATCGTTCAACTGCTTCCTTGCCCTCTGACAAAAAAAAAAAAAAAAACCCGAAGGGCGTTGTTGGATGGATGGATGGTAATGGCTATACCCTTTGTAGCGGGTGGCAGCTTGCGCCACCTAGCCTAACTCGCTGGTCCTGTTGATGTCGATGTCGCATGGACGTTGCCTCGGAGAGGATAAAATTCGAAAACCCGAGCGATGCCCTCGTTGTGTACCGCTGTGTCAGCATCGTTGAACGTCGTCATCGATACTCGTTGGTGGCACTTGACACAGCAGGAATCACCCGGGCTGCCGATATCACCGAACGAAACCGGGTCGATGCCACTGATCCCTGTTGTAGTTGGCTGGATGGCGGATCGAGACTTGAAAAAAAACGGTTAAAGTGCAGGCGAGCTGGTGTAAGTTACACATGATGATTGAAACCTGAGACTGTGGTTTGAGAAATGGAAACTTGTCCCAGCAAGGAGGTCCCAGCAAAATGGAAAATTTCGGGGGAGGCCCGGGCCCCATCGCCTCCCCCCCCCCCGGCTACGTGCCTGTGTCAAGTAATGGCCACCGGTGGTGCCACCGACGGGGCTCCTGATCTGCGATCCAGCCTACTACGATATAGATCAATGGTTGATGCACGAGGCAAGAACCTGGACGAAAAAATCGAAGAAATTGAGCCGTGGCTGCATCGTTTGGCTGCTGCCTTGCCCTCTGACGAAAACAGCTTGAAGGGCGTTGCTCGCCGGTCCTGTTGATGTCGATGAGGCTTGGGTGTTACCTCGGAGAGGAAAAAGTTCGAAGAATCGAGCGATACTTCTGTTGTGTACCGCTGTGTCAGCACGGTCGAACATTGTCACCGGTACTCGTTGGTGGCACTTGATGCAGCAGGAATCACCCGCAATGCTGAAATCTCTGAACGAAACCGGATCGATGCACAAGGCAAGAACCTGGACGCTAAAAGCGAAGAAATTGAGCCGTGGCTCGGCTACTGCCTTGCCCCGTAATAGAAATACCACGAATAATTATACATTGATAGCTTTTATGAAGCAAAATACGATACACTGTTGAATTATGGCTTAATACTTAGATATTTTTTTATTCCGAAATGTTTAATACAAAAACATCAAATAAATTATTTCAGTGTTGTTATATCACCCGCTTAATAGGGCAAGATATCCGCATTGGAGACCGTGCCTGCACCATAATAATGCTTAGAAAGAATGGTAACAAAGACACCGAGACGTACTATACGCAGTATAAAAGTAAAAGACTTACGATATTTTGTAGTGGGTAGAACGATAGGTTTATTAGATTTGCGTAAGAACTCCCGACGGGGCATTTCCTACAACAAAAAAAAATTCAAACCTTACATTTTTACGTAGAAAACACAACTTGTGTAGCACTCACTATATAACACCTACATCCGCGCGAATCAAATTTTTGAATGCTTTTCCCTGTCGACAGGAAACCCCACCGGAAAAGCCTCATCTCTAACACGAAACGATTTGATCTCCCCTCCTCTTCTACTCATACTCCTCTCCTCCACCGTGACCCCTCTTCTCCTTATCACGCGCATGCGCTGTTTGTGATCCCGCTCCGCGAGCGCCTCGTCAAACTACGAGTGTCGTCGTGATACGCAGTCGGCCCGCCGGATACGGGCTGTCGCAGGAATTCCCGCTCTGTGATGAAAGGCAGACGCTCGCTGGAAGTGCTTCGGTCGTCTTTGAACTCCCTCGCATGACAAAGAAGCGAATCGGCGAGGACATCGCTGAACAGAAGCGTCGGCGCATTGAGGTTCGGCCTGTTCATTGTGCCGGAATAGAAAGAACAGTGCTTGACTAGGGAGAAAGGGAGAAAGAAGCAAGGCGAACATCGCTATGTCAAGGGGGGGGGGGAGGGGAGAGGATGGGAGGTGACGAGGCTCGTCTCAGTTTAGTTGGCAAGATATATGGCTATCAGAGAATAAACGTAGTAGTTTTGCAGCGGCGCACACGCAGCCCAATTTTTGTTTTTATAAACTCTAATGTAGTTTTTTTTGTTCAAATTAATTACACGTAAATCTAAAAAAAAAAAATTTATTTCGTGACGTGAAACGTTTAAAAACTACGGTTTCGGATGAAGTAAAGCCGGAAAAGCGTGACCAGCGAATTTCCCCGCTAAATATACGGGGAAAAATGAGGTCACATCAGTTTGTGTCATGTGAGCTATACGCAAATTAGGTTTCCTGGCTACATTTAGCAAAATATTGACGCCACGTGACCTACAGATAAATTTAGTTTACGCGCTACATTTAGCGCGAAAATTGACACGTGAAGGTGGAGTTAGCACCATTAAATCCACTAACCCTAACTAGCTCTAACTCTAACTTTAACTAGCTATAACTCTAACTACTCTAATTCTAACTCTAACTCACTCTAATTCTAATTAACACAGACTCAAAAGTCTAATTAACACTAACTTACCACTAAGTCCACTATACACTTGGTTTAGCGCTGTGGCTTATCAAGGCTAGCGTTAAACAAAGAATGTTTCAAGTAGCAACACAATTGTAGGTTGCGACACATTTTTTCGTCAATGCTTTTATGTTGTAAGGGTGTTACGTATAGGACAAACTTTAATATGTTAAATATAAATTTAAGAAAAGTCGCGTGTTTAGTGTACAGAGAGAGTAGTTTCAGAGATATCGCCTTTATTTTTCGCTACGAAAGTTTCAGTGTGTTTTAAGCAAGCCCTTAATGTTTCGTGGTGTTTACAAATTACTGACATTTTATGCTGGGCTTTTGAATATTGCATTATTATTGGATAATGTTAGGAGCAACTATAAAATGCCCCAAACATCCTTAACCTCTATTTGCTCAAACTAACATTGTCAAATTTTCATTTTTTTCACGCACTATATCAAATGAACCTTTTCCGAGAAGCGTTCTGCGCACGCGCGAGTGCCCGATGCCAAGCAGCGGAAGTCGGCACGACAAATCGAGAAAATTCGAAAGGAGGCTGTGGATCAGCGAGTAGAACACGTAATTGCAGCATATATATAATTTTGTTACACAAAAAAAGAAAGTGGACGGAAAGAAAACACGACGTTTGGGCGGACACCACGGATGCCCCTCTTTAAAGTCGCGTTGGTCGCGCGACCAGTCAACAACTCAGTCGGGAAAAATTACCTAAAATGGCGGCTGTACCTCTAATCGCCGTAGTCATCAGCTGTGCAACCTGTGCCAACGTTACTAGAACCACTCAATTGGGACACTGCCATAGAGCCTGCTATAAAAAGAGGCTCCGATCCGTACTCGAGAACCGAGCTAATGGCGATCGCAACGCCGCCATTTCTTCCGCAGCATCCACTCCGGGAAGTGCACGGCTGCACGTCGAGTCGGGCAAGGGCAGGGAGCGCCATCTCGCAGGGTGATCTCGCAGTAGCTATGTAAAGCAACTTTCATGTTTCAACTCGTCAGTAAAGGGTGGCGCTGTTATCGTATTTAGATCGGTCTTGGTGGACGCCAGCGGCCCAGGTTTTAAGGGTGAGTTTCCCAACTGAGAGTTTGAGTAACGTTGACCTGTGCTTACCCGAATCACCAGTTCTTCACGCCTTCACCGCCTCTTCCTTATAGGGTACGGTCAATCCCCCCTCCCGAGGCCGTGCCCATGGTCAGCCAACTTTTGAGAATCCGCCAGATTGAGCGAAAGTTTCCTGTCCTGTGATTGACCGTCCCTCAATGGGGCGGGGTGCCGGCGTCCCCTGTCACCCGTCGGCGCCGGGGACGTAGAACACCGTCGTTCGGCTCATTTCGGCTCATTTCGGCTCCGGCGGCCCGATTTCGGTCCGAAACCGGTCCGAAAACCCTCTCCCCGGCGGGAACGGCGCCCGGCTCTATCGCCGTGGCGGAGTAAAAAACGGCTGTGTGAATGAGACCTTATGCTTCTGATTGCCTCCTGCCACACCCGTCCGCCGCCGTCGCCATCGTTGCTCGCTGCTCGCTAGGTTATACCGAGTTCGTTTCACGGCACTCGTGCCCACGCGTGCCCACTCGCAGCGGGGAGCGGGTTCCTTACGGCCGGCACTCCACGAGTGGTTGCACGCTCAGAGTTCGTTTCAGCGGCGGCACCCCACGCGCGCATGCACACGCTGCACCGAGAAAATCAAGCGTGGGCCAAAATGCAATCCCGTCATGCTTCTCTCCGGAGAGGAGCGGGCGCAGACGACGAGGTTTCGTCTGCTACGATGTGTCATTCGTACGGCGGAACCGAAAAAGAAAAAAAAGTAGAATTTCTGATAGAAATCGTGTCCCGAGGGCAAAGTAATCAGACGCGAGCTTGAATGGGGAGCGTCCGCTATTTCATGGAGGAAGCGATTGACAACCCGTGCTTTATTTGCAAGGTTTTAGTCGCCCTGTTGCCGTATAGGCGCTGAAATATACCAGTGTGTAAAGAAAGGCTAAAAACAAACACATCAGCGGCCCCCGAGATCTTTATCAACATCCGTGTGCAGGTGAAAAATTTAATATTTGCCGACAATACTCCCTTAAGCAGACACCTCTGACTGCCCAATAAGCACCCGAGAAAGCTAAACATAGTGACTTCACCCCAGGGTTTGGCATCATCATCATGTTTAACATTTTCCTACGTCAGCTGCCCCATCGTATTTTGTTTGAGAAAGCTCTCGTTTTCGACGCCCTCACCAAGGCTAAAACCTGATCGACCTGTAACGACGATCGAAATTGAATGTCCCACCAAACGTTTTGCTAGATACTCCAACAGACTAGTTTTAAGCCGTACCTTTTCAGTGGCTCAAGCATAATACCATCCTCAAACGGATCAAGCTTCTGCCCGGACAACATCATCAGTATTCTCCAGTATAATCAGTTATAATAATGGAAAGATCACAACCAGCTTCTTTGTAGTCAGCTGGTTGTGAAGAGTTGCTTGAAGTCATCGCATATATAAACTACAGGTTGCAGCGACCAACTATATCTACAAAATATATGGCGAGAGCGTCAGTCTTCTGCACTCGGTGCATTTGGCAAGTTTGTTTGAGGCCAGTTCTCCGTGCGACACTCCGCGGGTGCGGTGCTATCTGGGAGATAACTCGAGCGGTTCCAGTGAGTGTGAAACGAACTCGCTATTAGCTTATTTTTCACGGGTTCCCCCTGGTTCTCGGTACGAAGCTGATCACGAGGTATGAAAGTCCCTAGTTGCGTACCTTCGTACTGCTCGCGTGGTTCGCGTGCCGTCGCGCACGGGCCGCAGCTCAGAGAGCGAACGAAACTGGTAGCGTAGGTCACTTCCTCGATTTTTTAGTTCGTGCAGCCACCGCCTGGTGCCGTCAGTATGTCGAAAAGGTCCATTGGATCACACTTCCCTATGTTATTTTTATCTCCCCTGATTTTGATGAAACATTCGATGATCCTCCTTTTTAATTCATGCATTTATGTTTTCTGTCACAATTTTGTATTTGGGCGTTGGTTGTTTATTTCGACTGTCATTGGTATCCTCCTTACTCTTAGTTATGTAAAACGATGGTTGAAATGCGTCAATTGTTTTTCTAGATTCGCATATTTTAGATTGGTACGTTGGTTGTTTTTTTCCGACAGTCATTTCTAATCTCCTTACTGTTTGTTATGCAACGCGATGGTTGAAATTATGAAATCAGTTTTTTCCCTCTAATATTTGCATCCTTTGGGCCTCTACACCACACCTGCAAGGTCCTAATTAAGGCCTGCAGTATGTGATAAATAAATAATAAATATATTTTATATGTACCAATATCACTAATATAGTTGACCTATATGTGCATTTTCTTAAAGTTGTTCATTTATATCCCTCCACACGCTGATGAATAGAATTTATATTTAACAAAACTAAACTTTATTATGAATAATCTGTTCTTCTGGAGATCACACCAGAGTGTATCGATGAGTTTGATAAAAACAAGTTGATTCGACAAAAACGGTGACCATCAATGTTTGCCTTGCACTACGTATACTATGTGGAGAATTTACTCCTAAACCAAACGATATAGCAACACTAGTTTACGTTACGTACATGTCTGTTCATTATATTATCTACTGAGAAAGAATAAAAATTTCGCCCTGCGGGAAGAAAGCATAACTCTGAATTCCACAACTCTCAGTAATGCCACAACTCTCAATTAATGCATCTCCGTGAAACCACGTATTATAATTGTACAAAATATTTTTCAATACTTTTAAAGGGAGGACCTTTGTACTGTGACCATTCGAAGAAAGAATTAAACCCTAAAAGAACAAAATAACAACAACACGGACAGCACTTTCTTTGGAATTTGTGTCTTTTTTCAACGTTGAGAAAATTTATACTTCGGACTTTGCTCACTGTCCGAACGAAGACATTGCGGGGCGTGGTCCTGCTCTGAGAATGTTTCATGGTGGAATAGACTACGATTAATGCTTGAATATTTAGCAAAACTGTTCTGAAACTACTTTCTAGGTTCTGTCACTAATCATATACGCAGAATTAAGTAAAAGCTTACTTATACCAAATACGCTATTATCATAAGTTCGCCACTATTAGTTTACTATTTTAGCCTGTGATGTGTATTTTGGGTTTTTACATATTAATCCAACTTTATATTTACGTACGGTGAGGTGTTTACGCTCGCTGATATTCAAAATAAAGTATTGCAGATTTATACAATGCGAACCAATATCAAGTTTTTATAATCTTTAACTACAACTTATTTAAAATAAACATTCAGTTATTTAGACAAATCTTTATTTTCTATAACTTTACAGGGAAACCTATCGGCTAAAACGAAAATTATTACCTGGTGCCTTATTTAAGACTCAAAACTCTAGATGCGATCGCCATCTTTCTAATGACAACTTACTCAAATATATTTGATGGAGTAAAGTTGCTGAAATATCTCTCTTAGGTAGCTCGAATACGTACTCTGCTGCCTGGAAAAGAACAAAATTTGATACGTCAAATATCTGCGATAAGCAATCCACTCGGTATTATTATTATTGCGCTCTTCACACGACGGGAAATAAAGCGCTGCTCCAGTTCAGCGAAATATTCTAACTCATCAAATATGCACGACATGATAAAACCGGCAGGAAAATCTTTAAGCGTCACCTTTTAGAGGCGGTTCCTAAAGTAGAAAACTGCTCGAAACAGTGTGGTTGGCAATGCTATCCCTGTGATCGGCCACAACACGACTAAAAAAGGGCGGGCGCAGCGCAATATTACATCACCATTTTTCGTGCAAAGACAGAGAGCTTCCGCTATCGTGGGCATTTCGGATGGTCCGCAATACGGCTCCCCCTCTGCTCGGAAAGCTCGCTCCATGGACACCATATTTTTCCATGCCCCGTTTCATGTCCAGTATGGCAGCTGTTGACGTTACACCTTGATGGATCCAATCACGCCGTGATAAAAATTGTGCCGTCAGGGGCGATCGTCGTTTCGTGTGAGTTTGATATATCACCAGCTAAATCCTCTCACGCCCAGTACACGCGACTTGACCCTGGTCTTTTTTTCTTTCTTTCTTTTTCTGCGAGAGATTGGTTCATCCGGCGATTGCAAACGCACAAAGGCGACGTAGTGCAGTGACGAGGCATTTTGTGCCTCGTCAGCCGATTGAATCAAGGCATTCTGCTTTCCAAAGACGTTGCCATGCCGACAATTGTCGCGTTCATTTAGGCTTAGGAATGGCCAGAATCGAAAGACTATCCTAAAAATGCGGCGAGGTTATTGCTCATGCTTTGTGATTTAGTGAGGTAAGGCAAAGCGAAAACCTCCTGCACCATTCGTTGCTGACTAACGCGCCCGATATTGCAGCTACAATGACATATTAGTTCCAAAGCGAGCGGCGCTCACTCACCGGGGCACCGCCATGTTTCCCCACATCCCTACCGAGCCAGTCACGTGATTTCAATATCCCTCTCCTAGGTACTGCGGCTAACTTCAGGCGCGGTTAGCGCTTCGAGCAAACGGGCCCTAGAGGTAGTAGCTGGGAAGCACGAATTCATACAACCCTGCGGCCGCACGAGGTGGAGTGTTTAAGGATGCAATAGGGAAGTTTCAAGTCAATCTGCCCCTCTTCCCAATTTTATGCAATATCTCTGGCCCCATTGTTTCCACTCCTACAAAAAAAACTACAAAAACACAACCTCTCATTCTTAAAACAAAAATAGTATGGCCCAAACGGAAAACCAATGCAGACGTTTTTGTCGTGACCCGAAAGTACAATGACATGTCGTCCTGAACCTTGATGAGATAAGAGGTGAGACCCTTTTTGTGAATGATCCGAAATTTGAAAGATAACTGTTTTGGCATATTCCCTGGACAATAGACCCTGTGCGTTGATCAAAATAATTGTGAAATGCCGTCTTTGCATAGCTTTTTTAATGCGAATAGCATTCTTTGGATACTTCACGCACTTTTCGTCTATGTATGTATCTATCTATCTCATCTATCTGGCTATCTAACCTCTTACGCCGCGGGTCGATAAATAAATAAAAAAGACCGACGCCGGCTGGGATTCGAACCGTTGACCCTTTGATCAGCAGGCAGACGCGCTAACCACAGAGCTATGAAGGCAGTCATTCAACGCACTCTAAACGGTTGTTTATATCTTTACCATAGGACGCGCTTTACAGCGCTGTCACAGCTACCGGTGCGCGCGCGTTCCATGCACGAGGGCTCATTCCGCTCTCGTGAGGCTGAGCACGGCCGCTAGCTCACCCTCTCCCGCGCTCGGGAGAGGGTGATGTAGCGGCCGTGCTCAGCCTCACGAGAGCGGAATGAGCCCTCGTGCATGGAACGCGCGCGCACCGGCAGCTGTGACAGCGCTGTAAAGCGCGTCCTATGGTAAAGATATAAACAACCGTTTAGAGTACCGTTGGTTGAGACTAGCTGAGACGCCAGAAAGTCTGGTCGGTACCATTTTGAGTGTTTGTGCATATGGCGCGTGCTTTGCTCGCCTTCCTAAGTGACACAAACGCACGTGCTGGGCTGCGGAGATCGTGCGCAGGGCTGTGAAAGTGTCAACAAATTTAGAATCACCTCAAGAGTGGGCTGGCGTATCTCAGAGTGTGCCGGCCACCTGACGAACGCGCATAACTCCGCACCGTTTGATGCTATTCGCATTAACGTAGATAATCATTCCCAAAGGATGGGTTCTGCTGATTTTTCTTTTTTTTTTTTTGGGGGGGAGGGGGGTTATTGGCACATCGAAATTCGGAATTTATCAGATAAATCCGAATCGACCAAAATTTTTACCGGCGGGTGTTCTCGGAGTTCGGATTTATTAGAAAACACGGAACCCTCTTTATAACTGAGAAAAGCATTCATGTTTCAACGTCCTCTTCCAGACATAGTGTGAATAATACATAAAGAAATATGTGGAGGTTTGCTCACGTAATCCAGGTTCTCGTTGTCCATGGTGTCGTAAGGCCGGCAAACGTAAGCTTCGTATACGACCGCAAGTGGAAAGCAAATTGCCAGAAATCCGAAGAGCACGGAAATTCCTGCCCACATGAGACCACCATTCCTGTTGTAGAACATGGTTCAAATGAAAGAAGAGGAAACGGAGTGATGTAACTGTATGTACGGCGAGTAGAACCAAGAATTTATGCTAAATGATCTTTCTCACTAGTCATAAACTGTCTGCAGCGGGTTGTAACATCAAAGTTAAATCAGGTTGTTAAACTCTGAAGCCCGTTAAAGGGACCATGAAATGACGTTTTTCACTTTTGCCAGATAACTTTACATTAAACCTTCAACGTTCACTGAATGCCGAACAGGCATCCGTTTTCGTCTCGGCTTCTACCACAAAAAATAATAAAATATCGACTTTTGCTTTCTCCAAATGACCGCAAAACAAGTTGCGGCGTAATTTTGACGGTCGTTACGTACCCTGTTTCCGGAACCGGAAGTTCTCTCGGCTGTAGAATGGGAGCGTCAGCGGTGGCGAGTTGGGGGTGCGCGGTAGGTTTTAATGCGCTGATGGCGCTGATGTCACCGACGTATTTTCTGAATCGGCGCCCTCATCGCCGCGATAGCCATGTGACACATCGCAGCTGAGCGAAATTCAATGAGATATGTTGCGCTACAGCGACAGCATGGGACCAGTCCCATACGCCGGTATGCCTGTTGGGAAGTGCGGCGAGTCTTCCGGTGAAGACTCCAGAAGTCAACCTAACTGTCATTGTTGGTAAAAGGCGGCCCGTGTCAGTTGTTTGCAAAGCGACGTAGATAGAAACAAATTGCCGCGGCGTTTTTCGCGGCCTTGGAGATGCAGGAGCGAGCCGACGTTAAAAAATATACGTTTGAACTACGACAGTGTCAGCAAGAGCCACGCAAATACCTGTTCAAACTCGGAGCGGACGCGCGCGTTTGATGGAAGTGCTGTATTCGCGCTGTTGGCAAGCGCTATCGGGACCGATCTTTTACGATTGCAAATCGAAACTGACGCGACACTCGGCAAAGGAAGGTTGGACCGGCATTGTACGTAGCTCCCACGAACTGTTATAGCTCGATAGTGACGTGCAGTCTGTCAGAATAAAAATGGCATACTAATAACAAAGTGTACATACCGTGTTACGAAGGTAATCCCTACGGCGTTTATTTGAGCTCTATTCGCGACTCCAACTAACTATAGGTGGCGCCACTCATTTTCCAAAATGGCGGTTATAGTGAGGGTCGGAGATGCGTGCCGCTGCCAAGCCTGTCTAGTATGCTGGCTTCACTGTGCGACACAAATTATTCCTGGTTATACGAGGAAGCTAGGGTGTTATGAGCGCAGATCACCTCTTTACTCTGAAAACAAGAACAGGGTTTAGCGTAATATTTACGCAAGGATGCGCGTTTTTATTCTGGAGCGAAACCGAAACTAACCTCTATTTTGGATTTAATTTCTCGATATAGGTCTTAATTTCGGATTCTTTTATAACTCAAGATGTGTCTCACATCGTAATTATTTAGTTAGAGAATTTGTTTGCGTAAACATTATTTTGGGACATACATATTCGATCCAGGCTGATATTTGTAGTTGTTGTAGTTGTTGGAAATATCAGTGCTGATATTTGTGCGTTCTCGCTGCCTTTTCTCGCTCAGATAATTGTCACGGGAAATAATAAACTGCGGGCCTTTTAATTTGTTTTTGGGTATTTAGATGATTAATTGGTTTAACATTATTCCCAGCACAAGAATAAGAGAATAATTCCAATTTTTACTACATGTCCACAAAACGTATAAAATAATTAACGCTCTTCTCACTGCAACAACCCAAGGACGGAACCCGAGTGAGACAGCTGAAGTGTGTGTGTGTGTTTTTATAGCAACGCGTTTTTATAGCAAGCTGAAGTGTTTGACTGTTTGTCTATATTGATAACAATGTCAGAGTTTTTCATATGCTAAAAAGAAAACAATACTATACCTTTCTGGAAAGACTATTATGGTTAAATGGCCTATTTTCGTAAACTTGGCGTTAATTGGGGACATACATTGCCGCGATTTGTATTAATAATAATAATAACATTAAAATTAAAATATTTTAATACGTAATTTTTCAAGCTCTAATATAATTTTATGGTTATGATCTAATTTCAAATGTGCAAACAAACATGACAATCAAAAGTGTGCTAATTATCATTACTGGTGGCAATTGCAGCATTTTTAATTACCAAGTAATAAAATAAAAACAGTCTAAAATTTATGAAAACATTCTAGCTAATGTGAGAAATCCATATAAAATTACACTAATTGTGGGTAAAGTAAATTTTGCAATTAAAGTCGCGACTTTTGAAATCGGCAGAACGTCCAAAATCGCCGCCAATTTCCTTCCAGACCAAAAGCCCAAAAGTAAAAAGAAAAAAGATAATAATAATAATTACCAATTTTTTATAACATTTGGTTACCTTCATTTTTACCTCCGTCGTTTTGCCAATCTCAGCCTTTCCAATTCGAAGAAACGCCTACCTGCTTGCACGTCTGCTCACTGCAGCGCGTTTCGAAGGCGTTGGAAGCTGGTGAAACAGTAATGAGTTTTACTATTGCGTATCCGAGCGAACGCAAGCGCTGTGTGTTTGCGTTAGCTTTGCGTGTTCCACACTGCGCGTGTGCGGAGCCCAAAATCGCGGTCTTGAATGGCGCATTTCGATGAGGCGCGCGCACAACGTGGGGCACATAATTCAACGCAAACGCACACCGCTTGCGTTTGCTTTTAGGCGCAATACTCAAACTCTCTAATAAGGTACAATCCCATACCGGCTGCAGCACCACGTTGGGACAGTGAAGAGTGTTGTTTGCATTCGGAAATGACATTTCGCGAGCCATGGTCACGAGCAGTTCCGCCGTGCCCGCTGTGCAGGAGAATTGGGGGACCCTCACTAGAGCGCTTCCCGTTTCCGCCACGGGAGGGCGAGCGTCGAACTGGAGACGCGAATATCACACAAAACAAGAAGATAGAATCGACGAGAGTTCCTTTTCGACGACAGTGTTCGTCAACAGTGCCTCGGAAAACAAGGAGAAGAGATTGACCTCACCTCTTAATCTAAAATTGAGGTCAGCGATCAAAACACGGGAAGGGTCCACAAGGGTCGAGCGGGCATATTCCATTCAGCACGCCAGCCGATCGTGGGCAGACGGTCTTGGCCAAGTACCGTTAAAGCAACGCTGCGCCGAGGCGGAGTGCCTGCTAGGCTATCTGCCGAGCTCGCTTGGTCGCGGGTCGGTGAATTCGTGGCCGTTTTAGCTTTTCTCGGGTGTTTGTGGATCCAGCGTTCTTGTTGTTCTTGTGTCTGTTTCAAGTACTTTTTTCTTGCTGCTTGAAGTCGGGACGCGCGGGAAAAACACGTAGAAAAATAAACGTTCGTTGATCGTCGCGGCCAAGTAACTGAGCGACGTTGTCGGCCCCTACCGCCCTATTGCGCACGCGCAGTAGTTGCTTCGTTTATCCCACGATAGATGGCGCTTGGCTCTCAGCATTATCCAATTTGGCAATTTTCGTCACATCCCTAATTAAGCTACCAAATGTGGATCTGAATATTATTTAACAAAACTTTTAGGAAACGTTCGCCGGCTATATATTGTTTACGATCGCGGTGCTGGTGAGGTAGGCTCTTACCCAATAGGCGACGTGGATTCGGCTGACGTGCTGCGGTTCCGCGGATGAATCGCAGTGAAAAGGCAGAGGGCTTTCGAAGGGAAGAAGGCGCAAAAGAGTCCAGTTTTCTTTAAAAGTTCTATAGTGAAGACTATTTTTTGGCTGCCTATTTTTGTGTTTTTGTGTTTCTTTTCACACCTTTTACGACGGTCGGTGGATGAAATTCAATTTCTGAATCGTTTCATGGTCCCTTTAATATCTTGTGTTACCACCATTGACAGAGAGTATAAAAATACATTTTTTTGTTTAACTTTCTCCTCGTACGTGAAAAGGAACGTTACTTCAATCTTTGGTGCAAAATGATTTGTACATCCAGTGGCCTAGGGTAAAACACGCTCGTCTAGCTTAAATACAATTGAAGGGAAATGTAAAAGTTTCTGTAACTGATAATTCACTCTGACCGAACAAAGCAGTGACAAAATTTTCTCAGAAACAGCAAACATCTGTTGTGACATCAAAAATTACGAATTTTGATTTCAATGAATGTAGCAAAAGACGCCAGTTGTAACAACACTTTCCTCTTTTATATATATGAATAAACTCGAGCACTATGTTACTGTAAGACTTCCAATCTAACCAGAGTATGACGAGATGACATTCAAAACTTAATGAAATGTATTTAGCTCACGTAAGCAGTATGACGCCTCCCATGTTGCAGCCAGTACGTCGATTCGTTGGACTTATTGTGTCGGAGTAGTAGAAGGAACCGACGGAAAATCCCACGATAAGCCCAGCAAGAAGCACCGCCGTAAACACGCACGAAAAGACCACGACGAGTCCTCTGGATCGTGAAAATAGAGCGCAGAGAGATACAGTAAGTATTAGTAGGAATTTTGAGTTCAATGCATTTTACATCTAGGAGCAGCGTAATATACGTTGCGAAGCTATTTTTATTTCTATAAGGTTCATAATAGAGATCGTGAAACATTCAAATTCGATTCGTTTTCTTTTTTTAACTCAAATGTTTCACTCTGATTTTTCAAGTGCAAGTAAAGAAATCAAATATAGCACATATAGAGGCTTTAGGGGAGTTAACGTATTGGTTACACGAGAAATAAATGTTCAATTCGTGTGGTCGGTAGGATGCTATAATATTTTGCATATCCTGAAGCTGTAAATATTTCGAATTCGCGATTTGGTTTATTCGAAGGCTATAGAAATAGGCCTAGTTTTACGAACTATTCAAGGAGGTTGGTGATTCGATTGATTTGTAACATTTTGCTTCTGCAACATCAAAAAATTGCGGCAACCTCTTTTTTTTTGTGCACACCTTCTTCTTCTTTTTTTGCATTATCTAAGATTCTACACAGAATTTTTTTATTATTAGATACAGTTGTAATTCCCACCTTTTGTGTAAAAATCGTAACCCTCATCAAGAATGACCCTCAAAGTCATTTTTCGAAGATTTAGTATTCTAGTTGTTTCCCAAACCAAAAGAAATGAATTCAAGGGAAGTCCTCCATGACCGCACTTGTCTTTTGCGCGAGAAATAGGACAAGGAGAAGAAAGCCACGAGCACGCGAAAAACAATCTGTAGAGCATCCGGTAAGCAATGATTTCATAATGAGATCTCATTGTGGGAGAAATTTTAAATCAAGGACTATTCCATTTCGGAACCGGCCACCTACGTCCTTGTTTTGTAATGGGAATAAATGCTGCTGCTATCAAGCATAGCAAAACAATAAAGCCATATTAATTTAAAAATATATACATTTAATTTATCTTTCTTTCCTGGTACAATTATCGATTAAAACAGCCTACCACCTGACGTTTTAAATGCTACCACATATTCAGATTTTTGTTCTTTTGTTCTCGCAGCAGGTGACCCCTGCATGAAAGTGTTTCGATGTACCACCCCTGTTACGTTCTCGCAAGAGATTGACAGTATCAATAAAGAAAGAAAGAGAGGAAGAAAGAAAGAAAGGAAGGAAGAATGTGACTGGTGTCTGATTTACACCCACAAAACAAAGCATTATAAAATTCATTTCAGCCCGTGTACATGTCACTGTTTTTAATCCTGCTTGGGCTCCCATACTGGCCTCCGGTGCCTTTTAAATAAATGAACTTATGAAACCGCACGCTATGCAAACACAAACCTGCTCCTGCGGTAGGACGTGACTTCCAGGAGTTGAGGAGTTGAGACTCTTAAGGGCTAAGCCGCACACGCCAAAATAAATAAATAAATAATATAAATATATATGGTGGCACGAGCTGACCTTCCGCTGAAAAACGGGGCGGAAAAACTGGCGCCTGATCACAAAAAGCTTTAACTTTCCCCGAATGTGCACCAAGCAGGTGAGTTTTACCGTGTGAAATTTCAAGTCTTAGTTCTCTGCGTGTAAAACAATGAGATCAACAAACTTGCCAAGGTCAACGTCGAGCGTATTTGCAGATGACCAAGTTAGCGCCGCTATTAGCTAGTAGTGCCATCTCGTGATAAGCGCAGCCAGCAGACAACACAGTGCGTCGTCTGCTCACCAGAGCTATAGGGAGATGTGGGCACATTATAATAGCGACACTAAATCCATCGTCTGCGAACGCGCTCAACGTTGTCTTTGACAAGTTTGGCGTTCTAAATTTTTTACAGGAAGAAAACTACGGTTTACAATTTAACACAGTACCACTGACCTGATCAGTGCACATTCGGTGAAAATGTGAGCTTTCTATGTACAGGCGCCAATCTTTTGTAGCGTGAGCTACACTGGCCGAGGTTGAGCAGTTTCGTGTGGCTCGCATAATGAGCCGTGCTCCGTGCTGCGCAAGCGCGAGGAGCAGTGACGTCACACGGCGCACAGCTGACGCGCCGGAGCCGCCGCCGCCGCGCGCTCCGCCGCCACCGCGCGCGCCTCGCCGGTCTGCACATTCCAGAGGAGTGACGTCATAGCCGCGGCAGACGCACTGGTGCCGCCGCGTGCCCAGCTGTCCGCCTCCTTTGCGCACTACCCAAGTCTGACGCTGCACCGGAGCCGCTTGATAGCGCCTCTCATTTTGTGCGAATAAGCTCACGCTACGTATATTCTGGCATAGCCGAGCTAAGCCACCACAATATTTTTTCGGCTCATTTTACTACGGATGCTCCGCTTGTGCCACTCCATATATAAATAAAATACAAGAGCGCCACCAGGCGTGGTACGGTAATGTTTGCCTAAGGCTCTAACTTGTAAGACCAATCGCCCCTTAAATCTACGACACGACCCTTTAGGACATGTGGGGTGAAATAAACGCTGTGATGGACTTTCACTGTGAAGTTTGCGTGCTCAATCCATATTTGTGTAAGCGCATACGTTGAAGGATGGGCTCGATACTTGCCTGCAAACGTTGAGGAGAGGGAGGTCAAGTAGGCTTCCTTTCGATTAAGAACATGGAGAGATTTCGCGGCATCTAGCGTCTATTAGTGAAGAAAACATTGGGAATCTTTGGTAAGCGCAGTGATTTGACGTTCAGAGTGAGGCTCAGAGTAAAGCGTGTGCAGAGTACTGATAGCGTTAAAATTGCCATTTCTTTTATTGTCATGTTATTAGATCAACAATAGAAGTAAGCCATCTATAAATACCCCCCCCCCCAAATACGCACAGAAGCACTAAAATAAAAAAAGCACTGAATCAACCAGTAAAGTTCGAGAAATGCAGAATGCAGAATTTGCTCACGTAACGAAACGTGACGTCACGGGTCGTCACTATGTTACGAGATATTAGGCGATTACACGTTACACTGCGACTCAACGGTGTCACTTGAAACTGTGACGTAAAGTTACGTGGTGAAGTAGCTGCAGTTGCAAAATTTATGCGGATGATTAAATTTAGAATAAAAGGTAGGGTTTCTTACGTCCTGGAATTCTCTGGTAAGGTTTGTACGAAGAAGTTTCAATGCGTGTTTTTCTTCCCGAAGGCGATTTCCCGCTTCTATGGAGGAAATAAATTAGAATTACAGAACAAACGTCACTTTATCTAGTTAGAAAAATAAAAATAAAAAATATAGTTTTTCAGAACACTAAAACTTTCACAAGAACTTTATTTTTTTAAATTTGATATTCAATGTTTTAATGTGCTACCTTTAGTACTACCAACGAACCGAGAAAAAATATTGTAAAACTCCCTTATTTTTCAAAAATAATCCCTAGAGAGAAGGGAAGAAGGGAGACAAATGACAAACACAAATCCCCAAACAGAGCTAGGTGACTGGTGCCCGACCCAAAAAATTCGCCTGGTCCTGGTATCGAACCAGGGGCCTCTCCATTTCTGGTGGAGTGCTCTAACAACTGCGCTAACCAGGAATCAAACGTCACTAGAGCAAGCGGGTTTTATCAGCGGCCACCAGTCCAACACCATCAAAGGTGAACGGCTTGAATATTTAAGGTTATGATTATAATGCAATTAAACGCACAGGTGCAAGCGAGCTGGACAAGAATGACGAAAATAATCCCTAGAGAGAAGGGAACAAGGGCGACAAGAAACACTGGGAAATGGAGAGGTTTCTGGTTCGATACCCGGACCAGGCGGATTTTTTCGGTCGCGCACCAGTCACCTAGCTGTGTTTGGAGATTTGTGTTTGTCCTTTGTCCCTCTTGTTCCCCTTCTCCAGGGAATATTTTCGTCATTCTTATCCAGCTCGCTTGCACCTTTGCAATTAATTGCATTATCATCATAACACTAAAAATGGAAGCCGTTTACCGTTGTTGGTGTTTGACTGGTGACAACTGATAAAACCCATTTGCACTACTGACGTCCAGCTCCTGGTTAGCTCAGTTGGTAAAGCGCTCCACTGGAAATGCAGAGGTCCCTGGTTCGATACCAGGACCAGGCGGATTTTTCGGTCGCGCACCAGTCACCTAGCTGTGTTTGGAGATTTGGGTTTGTCCTTTGTCCCTCTTGTTCCCCTTCTCCAGGGAATATTTTCGTCATTCTTGTCCAGCTCGCTTGCACCTTTGCATTTAATTGCATTATAATCATAACCATTTATTTTCGAGGTCCTGATTTCCGCGCCAATTGTGCAGCGGGGTCATATTTGCGACCATTAAATCATGCGAATTCTAGAGGCTGAAATCTGCCTCTACAGACACTAGAAATATTCGCGCCCACTAAAGTTCGCGAAAATTAAGGGCTCGCGAACATCAAGGGCTTTACATTGGATTAAATTTTAAAATATCATTTAAATCAGTCACCACACTTTTTAAATCAATAAACACTTGTTTAAAAGTTAAAAATGTCTAAGCCGTTTCCCCCTCCGAGCATCCTCCTTGGATGGATGGATGGATGCGGCTGAACGCTTTGAATTTGGCGGCAACTTAAACCACCTAGCCAGTGTTTCTTTTATTCTTTTAACATTTATAGTGTACTCATGCAGCGCCACCTACATTGCCTCAGCATCTTCGACAGCGCGTCTCGCGGCGTCTCGCAACAAGCGTGACGCGTTAGCACGCGTCGACGTGAAGATGGTTGCGACTGCCACCTTGCGGTGATTCTCGTCAAGTGTGTTTGCCGCTTGGGGCGGGTCAGGGACCCACTTAAGGGTGATGTCACGCGCAGGCCTTTGTCTTATAGATGGTATTACAGTTCAGCTCTGGAGAGAGGGGGCAAAACGACTTTGAAAACGGTCTACAAGTAGTTCAATTATGCTGGGAGTAGGTTTGCAGCTATGGGCACCCCGCAGATCTAACTCAGTGCCGATACGCACGCCTTCTGCGGCGCCGGCGCGCGTATTCATCGGGAAGCGACCTCGGCAGTCGCTGCTCGAACGCAGTGGTACAGCGGTGGGTTTGTCAAGGTCGACATGATTGCTTGGTCTACCAGAATGGCGGAAGCGCGGGAGCAGCGGCAGCGGCGGCGGAGCTCTACCGCTCTGCTCCTACGCTGACTTAAAAGTCGCCGCGCGCGGCGCTGTTCGCTGGGCGATCGGTAGCGGCCCCTAGCGGGCGCAGGGTGCCCATTGGAAAGCGGCTTCTCAATTTCAAACCTCTCCCCCCCCCCATTTTTTTTTATTGGACGGCACTTAGTAACAGTTTTAATTCTCAGCCGGGTTTTCAATATTCCGTTGTCCTTTTAGCTTGTCGATTTTATAGAGGTTTTTATTTGCACCAGAGGTGTCCTGACTCTGCTTTGTAAAAGTAGCCAATGTTTTTCTTTTTCTGCATATAAATAAGCCGCACATCGGTAAATGCTGACATGCAATCAGACGGTATAATTTTAGGGGTAAAAAGCAGAGTGCGCGAAAGCTGGAGCTCAATATTTTTTCCTAAAAAATAACTTAAAATCTATTTCACGAATGTTTGAATGAATGGCCAACTTCCGCTGCTGACGTTAGGTGTAAGCCTTCTATGACTATAGTTGACGCATTCACGCATCGATGGCGCAAGCTGTCGTTGTCGCAAGGTCGTGTTTGGTGTCGTTCACGCGGAACCGCCATCACGCGGTGAAGACGGTAGCTTGAGCAGTAGTCGCGCCGTCCTGTCAACATTTAGCTTTACGTCAGTCGATGGAGCAACTTTAATTGTATTTTTATTGACCTGGTTCCTACTTTTCATTCGGGAAAAGTTACAAACTATTTTTTTTTCCAATTTCCCTTCAATGTTGAGCTGCTTTCCGTTAAAGTTCGACAGTTTTTCTATACGCTGTTGATTTATGGGATGCCATTAAATAATGACATGTACTTTGACCTACTAAGTGTAATGTATAAAACTTCAGTTATTCCAATATCCGCTGATTGATGATTCTTCCTTCTTTTGAACTAAGAAAAGAAGATATACCACGTTAGTAGTACGCTCGGGCACTCACGCGAATATCAAGCACTGTTTTCTTAGAATTAACACTCTTCGCTTAAGGGTGGATCAGTTAGTACAAGCTTGTGAAGTTTATAAATCTTACCTATTCGTGTATTGCGGTTTGCCGAAGAAAACTGTGCATCCAGGTGGCTTTTGAGTTTGTTGGCCTATAGAGAAAGAAATATTTTGTCATCACCAAATTATGACCTTGTCGGGAAATGGCGCGCTGACGGACGGAAATTTCAAAATCCAAATGAGTTCATAATATTGGTCACACGCATTTTACAGCGACAGCTGTTATAGAGATTTCGCAGTAGGATTCGCAGCGTCGACGTTTTGCCAGCCAGAAAACTCCGTTTCACGTGCGTTGGCGTGTTCACTGCAGCGTGGAGTCAGGAAACACACGCACACCCTACTCCTGCAAGGCAGCTACACATCCCTCACTGTAGAACATCGCTTTGCGTGTATTATCAGCTACTTGTAACGGCACCTGCTTCGTATCTTTTCTGAGGCATTAACTCATCTCTGCGTACACGTAGCAGAGCGCGTTGAAAACTACAGAATACACAGAAAGAATAAAACACATGAAGGACGAACACAGACACACACAGTTCTTTTAATGAACAACGAACATTTATGAAATGCCCATGACGCTACGACCGTGAACTTCAAAGATTTGAAAGAAAGAGAACGTAAAATTAAACGAAAATAAAGAAATTGAAAATGCTCAAATTTAAAATAAAACTAAATTGCTCAAAATTTTAAAATACCAAATCGAAGCGATAAGACATTTCTGGAAATTAACCCCTGAACAAAGGGGAAAAGGAAGAAGAAAAGAAAGGAAAGTAACCCCTGAATAAAAGGGAAAGGAAGAAGAAAAGGAAGGAAATTAACCCCTGAAAACGGGGAAAAGGAAGAAGAAAAAGAAACGAAAAGAAGGCAAATTAATAAATGATCAAAACTACCTTCACGATAACTCTGGCGCGAGGAACTCCGGCTCTTTTGACGATAACAACAGAGAGGGCTCAGAAACATTTTTCGTGGCGTATTTGATCTTAAACGCCTCAATTATTTCTCGCCCACACTTTTCTTTGTGTGTTTCAAGCACAGTGGTGTTTTCAAAGTTTGGGGTGCAATCGTGGCAGGTACGGGCATGCACGACTATGGGGTGAAAAGAGTCCGATGATGCCTTGGTGACTTCTAAATGATACTCCCTAAGGCGAACATTTAGGCATCTTCCAGTTTGGCCGTTGTATTGGCCTCCGCAGCTCAGTGGAATTGAATAGACTGGCTTCTCTTTACATTTAACATACTTGTTGCAGTGCTTGATGGAGCATTCGGGTGGGCGACTCTCGTTGTTCACCCTCTGGCACATTTGTTTTAACCTCATTCTACATGTGAAGACCACCTTCGTGTCAAACCGAGCAGCAAGAGTCTTCAGGCGGTGGGCGGTGTTGTGCACGTATGGTATGCAAACCGGACGTGAATGACTATTTTGTTTCAATGGAGGACGGATGGGGCCCGTGATGAGACGCTGAAGGGTTGTACGGAGGAGGTCGGCTGGATAACCTGCTTGGATCAGGCGGTCATGTTGTCGCAGGACGCTTTCTGATAAGAGGTGTGAACAGGATTTCGAGCGAGAAGAGGCAAACAAGGTTCGAATGATTCCAAGCTTTACCGACTTGGAATGGTTACTGCAAAACGGAAGGACAGGTTTTTTGGAGCGTTGGTGGAAGCTCCAGCATAGACCTTGAGGATGAAGGTGAAGTTTTAAATCCAGATACTGTAGACCTTCATCTGTTGGTTCTCCACTCGTGAAGTTGAGACCCGACGAGCAAGAATTGAAGGCTTCACAAATGGCCGGAGAAGAGATGGAGGACGGATGAACAACTAGATAGTCATCTACATATGGGAACGCTCGGACTTCTGGAACTATAACGTCAAGTTGGGTCCTCACGGCTCGGTCTATGTACATGAGAAAGATTTCACTAAGCACCGGGGCAAGGCATGCGCCTATACAGACACCTCTTTTTTGTCTAAAAATTTTCCTGTTGTATTCAACAAGCGTGAACTGAAGGTATACGGTAAGGAGATCAATGAAGTTATTTGTGGATATTCCTGATGTATTTTGGAACTCACATGGACCGTGCTCATGGATAGCATCAGAAACGGAATTCAAGAAATTTCGGGGGTCCAGACTGTAGTAAAGGTCTTCTATGTCTAATGATTTCTGATGTCTTCTATGTCTGGAGGTCTTCTATGTCTGGAGTTCCTCGCGCCAGAGTTATCGTGAAGGTGGTTTTGATCATTTATTAATTTGCCTTCTTTTCCTTTCTTTTTTTCCCCCGTTTTCAGGGGTTAATTTCCTTTCTTTTCTTCTTCCTTTCCCCTTTATTCAGGGGTTACTTTCCTTTCTTTTCTTCTTCCTTTTCCTCTTTGTTCAGGGGTTAATTTCCAAAAATGTCTTATCGTTTTAATATGGTATTTTAAAATTTTGAGCAATTTAGTTTTATTTTAAATCTGAGCATTTTCATTTTCTTTATTTTCGTTTAATTTTACGTTCTCTTTCTTTCAAATCTTTGAAGTTCACGGTCGTAGCGTCATAAGCATTTCATAAATGTTCGTTGCTCATTGAAATAACTGTGTGTGTCTGTGTTCGTCCTTCATGTGTTTTATTTATTTCTGTATTCTCATCCCTGCGGTGTGCTTCCTTTCTTGCACACTTCAGTGAACACGAAACTCTGTTGGGGGGATCGGTGGCCGAGTGGTCTAGCGCACACCAGCTCGGAGCGCGTGGAGCGAATGCTCGCGCTGCAGAACCCAGGGATCCTGGGCTCAATCCCCGCCACTGCCCGTTTCGGTCTGAATGAGCATCGTACCGGCGTGCGGTCGTGTATCCCTACTGCTTGGTGCACGTCAAAGACCCCAGGTTAGCGGTTGTACCGCACTTGCTAAATTGCTCATGTGCAGCTGAGACACCAGACGCCCACTGAGGCAGACTAAGTTCCGGCTGTATAAACATACACCCAACCATTTGCTTGAAACTTTGTTGCGTGTGATCGAGACCGGAGCAAATAAAAAGTGCTTACGCATAAAAGTGGCTGCAACTACGCGCAATAGCGGCTGTCGTTGTTGCTTCTTCGTATTCCGTGACGCGAAGTTGGGGATCTGTTAGATAAGCTTATAGTGTAACAATTAAAAAGCATAATGCATGACGTGTTTGATCAGAAATCCCGCAGAAGAACTCGAGGAGCATGTAATTCATGAGGATGTTAGGCAGTCACGAGGAGCGATAGAATACGCACAACTTCCGTTTCCCCTCGGGTTTCTTCACAAAAGGTTCCTTGCATATTTGATTTTAAATGCTGCTCAGTGCAACATTAATACAAATGAAGAGTGTCATAAAAGTCCCGCTTACATTATTACATTTTTTTTAATTGTTCGTAAACAGTCTATTTACATGATCTGTTGCCAATCCCGCCATTAGGAATGTTGGTCGATTGTTTGACAGACACATTTTTGTGTTAAAAAATACTTTTGCATTGCTCCGTATTGTTTTGTTTTGCTTTCCCATATTTTGCTTATACATCGTTAAAACAAGTGTCAACTAAATCTTTCTGATTTTATGATTTAACTTTATAATTTGATAAAAATATATCGTTCAGTAACCGACCGCCATGTCGCTCATTCTGGAAGAAATCGTCGTAAGTCGATCTATAGTTTATAATAAGCGAATACGGTTCATGCAGACGCAATATTTATGATATTTAGAGTCAATGTTAAAAAAGTGGTTTGTAGTACTTGTCTTAAATATCTGCATACAAACATTTATCATGAAACAAGCTGTACCATGTTAGAGTTGAACCAGAGGTGTTTAATTCTACCTTTATGTCTGCGGTACCGAAACACTATCATTAAAACTATTGTTGCTGCTAACGTTACTGTTTGGTCGTGCAAACTAGGTTTGCAAGTACAGAGGTCTCTAGATAGAGTGGCTACGAACAATCCTAAATATTAGAACTTCGCAGAAACTACTAGCTTCGAAATTCGCCGCCACCGATATTACTGTCAGCCATAGTCATGTACAGCTAGAGGCACAAATATCCACGTTCATTAAATTATATGGGATATACCAATATTGCTTGAAAAGGCACATTGAGTCAGAGAAAAGGTGGCGAAAATAGGGATAACAACATAACGTTTCCACATTGATGGAGATATACCTGATTCCTGAGACAAATTGAAAATGTGTTACAAGGCGAATCAGAGCTGCCTCTTCACTAGAAATTCCAAGTTTTAGAGTGAAAGCATGCGCAGCTGTGATTTGTCCTCTTTTGCACCACATTTTCAATTTGTCTCTGGAATTAGGTATATTTCCATCAGTAAGGCGGAAAGCTGGCGAGTTGGCAAACGTTGAACATGATGAAAAATCACACAGAAAGAGACAAAGACAAAACGGGAAGAAACGGGAACACGTTTGTCTGTGTTCTCTGTTCCATTCTTTTTGACGTTGTCTCATTGTGCGCGATTTTATTACAATGTTCATATTTCAATCAGTGTGGTAATCAGTGTGGCAATCAGCGGTAAAGTGTGGTAATTAGTGTGTTAATACCGAAGTAAAGCAAACAACCATCGACCTTTGTCATCTCTCTGCTAACTCAACAAAGTTTGTGAAGTTATATTACAGTATCGTCCATCCTCGTATTTTTTGCCAAAAATGTTTACCTGAGCAGCATGTATTTTAGAGCGGTCGTTCTGAAAAGGCGAATTTATGTTCCTTCCTGCATGGCGTTGTTCCAATTGTTCATAACCGTGAGCAAGCCGATGTTGTATATGTTTACATGACGAAGGCGTTTGACAAAGTGCATCATTGGCTCCTTTTCAAAAAGTTAAACATGAATGGTTTGTGTCCAAGTAATTGCAACTTGTTTAAAGGGACACTACCACCCCCAACAATCTTTTTTTTTTTTTTTTGGTGTGCCGAGTGATAAATTATGGTGTCGGAAGACTACCCAATAAATATTTTGCTACAGCGTCAGGTACATTTTTAATAAAGTAAAAAACAACAACACATAGCTGCTTAAAACCGAAACCGAAACTAGGCTGGGGAGAAAGAAGAGATGTAGAGGATGCGAGAGTTGCCGGAAGCTACGTAACTAAACCCAACCGCGTTATTTATTTTTTATTTATTTTTGTTTTTTTCGGCTGTGCTATGCAGACGAAAGACATGCACGTCGCACGGAAAACGCAAAAGTCAAGCAGAACATGATTGTAAACCTGAGACTGGGGCAGAAAGAGAACACAACAGAAGGTAGAAAAAGAGGAGGCAACGTCTCAATCATTGAGACGTTGCCTCCTCTTTTTCTACCTTCTGTTGTGTTCTCTTTCTGCCCCAGTCTCAGGTTTACAATCATGTTCAACTTACACCAGCTCGCCTGCACTCTGACTATTTTTTTCGTTAAAGTCAAGCACTTCGTGCTTCACGTTTGCGCGTTCTTCAAGCTCTTACCAATTCGTGTTCGTAAGGCGAACAATGTCTTCAGCCAGGAGAAGGGGGCGACGACTCTTCGGCGTCTTGATGCGAGTCAACTTGATGATTGGGCGTGTCGCACAGAATATATCCTAATTGTTTTGATCGGTAAAATATTTTTCTTCGGTAGGGTGACCAGACGTCCCCCTGTTTTGGCCGGGACAGTCGTGTTTTTGAGGTCCCTTTCTGCCGTCCCGTCTTTTTGTCCCCATCAAAATCGTGTCCCGTTTTCGCAGCGGTGCATAATTTCAAATTTGGCACCGGGCGAGTTGAAGCAAACCGAAACTATGCCTACTCGTGACAAGTAAATATCACAAAAATAACCGTAGGTTTCTTTAAAATATTTACCTAAAGAGTAAAACTTAATCAAATATGGTAACGTTTTGAAATAAGAGCAATCATTTCGTTAAACTTTTTCTCCCAATCCCAATCCCTTCTCTGACTTGTTGGAAAAGGGCTTATGCCTTTGCCCACAGAGAACACCTCTCTGAGTAATTAGTGAGGATTCTATTTCTTTTGCCACGGAGTATAGTTCCTGTGGTTATTACAGCCATTTATGCTCAATGTCCGGTTCTGATCACAGGGCACAATGTCCCTCGAGAAATAGCAAAATCTTCAAAGGAACATATAACTTAATGTGCAGATTTTAACTTACATCATCCGCAAGCTTGTGTACAGCAGATCCCACAAGACTCTCGAATTCAGTTCCGATGTTCGTCGTCTTCTGAAATGAATCAATTTTTTTCTTTCTTTTATGTTGGCTAACATATGTCATAGTCTGCTGCAGTGCTCAATATATGTGTTCAATGCATGCAATCACTGAGTCTACGCTAATTCAGCAGTCATGTCCAATCTGCACCCTGCTTTGGTCTTTCCCAGCTCATGCCATGAATTCAGCCCTCGGCTTTATTAGCTGGAAGGTGTTGACCGAGCCAATCCACCTGGCTGCTTAAAGGGTTTGCAGTGTCGTGTCATCCATGAGAACATCAAGTTCCATTGTATGCTGAAAAAGCACGGTGGCACAAGGCGAAAAAGAACTAGAAATTCACTGGAGAGTTTATATGTCGAATTGACGAAAAGGGATGTTTGCGAATCCCGTTAAAAGAAGAAAATCTTGCGGGACGCAATATAGCGCGGTTGCCCATATTTTCTTGCCACCTGAACACGACGTTGAATCTGAAGAGGAAATATATTTGCTGCCCAGTTCGGTTCCGACAGTTGGGAGAAAACATGTGGAACGACCGTGCCGTGAAAATGGAGGCGATCTCCATTTTCCCGACACGTACGGTCCCTCTCAGGAGTGTATCGCGGTATGGAGCACCACGTGGCACTGACGTCATGGCACTGCGGTGGCGCTGCGGTCGGCAGGCCGCATGTGGGGACAGTTTACACGACGTCAATCTGGTTTCTGCGCGCTTGCAGTGCCCACGCGCTGGTCGCGTCGGGCTCTATAGACCAGAAATTTTTGGACAGGGTCTTATTGGTTGCGTGCAGCCGTATGCGAGGCTACCCCACGCGTCGTCATGAGCGCGTCAATAAGTTCCAGAACGTAATAACACTGAAAGTAACCTCAGCAGGAGCCCACGAGTGCTCCTGCACCTCTGACCTGGCAGGTGTCTCCATTATAGTGCCTGATCAAAGCAGGCAGCGTGCGCTCAACACCACCTAGCAGAACCGAAGCCCGCGAAAAACCTCCTTTACTCCGACGTAACTTTATCGGATGGCGCCTACTCAGCCATTGGGCCCGAGTCCGACGCCGAGTATCCTTCGAAGGCATTGATTGGACACGAGGTGTAGCCGAATGATGACGTCAGCCTCGAGTCCAATTTGTGTCTGACCTCTATCTCACTGCGATGACGTCGAAATGCTAGTGAACTGGGCTTTGATTATGCTACCTTGACCAGGGATTGATGGATAGATAGATGAATGAATGAATGAATACATGCGGCTGAACTCTGTATATCAAACGGCGGCTTGCGCCACCTAGCCACTGTACGTAATAAAAAAAAAGACTATTACCTTGGAACTTAACATACAGTCAACTAAGGTTACGCTTTTGAATAGTCATATTACTATTACGATCCGTCTGATGCAAGCAGCCTTTTGGCAACAGGGTGGGCGGACTTTTCGCCCAACACATAAACAGTGAAAGAATAAGGCGATATTTACTCTTTCCTCGACATGTGCAACCAGACCTCATCACAAACCCAATCTGTGCGACAACCTCATCGGTCGCACTAGGACGACTCAACCCCAACTGCCTGCTTGATATGTCTATCATGTGCTTGGGCAGTTTTTATGTTTGTTTGCGGCACTCCAAAGCAAAGCGTATGTGACACTCGTTGTGCCTATGGGCGATGGCAGCGTCCACATACCGGAAATTATGCGCGAACCGTTCCTCTTTTTTTTTATTCTTATAACTTTATTTGTTTTCTTTCGTAGACCTTCCTCGATGCACCTCTGAGTCTATCTTTTTTTTATGGTCTTTGAGAATAGAAGGGCTGTCCTAAAAGCTATTAGTGAGATGTAAAATGCTCAGTTGGGGCTTTAACCTAAGCGGTTAAAATTTTCGCCTGCAAACACCCTTTCCAAGTAAAATGGGAAAAAAAAATCAACGACAACCTCGTTCTTGCGCTATGTCGCGCAGTGCCATAGTTAGCGCGACGTAGTTAGCTATATGTAGCGCTGACTATGTAGTTAGCACGACGTAGCTAAATAACTCGCGCTAGTTAGTTTGTGCGACATAGCCTCCGTTCTAGCTGTGGCGCCGGGGAACTTGTTTGTTTGCATTTTTATTGAGCGGAAGCTCTACTGCGAGAAATGGCGAGCAACGCCATTGGAAACGTTCAGAACACAAAATAACATAACACACCTTTAACTTTTTTGCTAGGTAATGATGAGTGACTTATATACCTGACCATGGAATCATGAATGCCTTTCTTTTGTATCTACTAACTCAAGTAGAGAGTTATGTTGATAATAGCTATAATATGAATTTGCTTTACTTACGATTTCTCCGAGTACCCTGTGGAAAACTAAAGATAACGTGCATATTACATTAAAAACTAATTATTAACCGCATCAGCAATGTATTTTCTTCTCAAGACTATTGTGTACTCAAGCCTAAATTTTTATAATCATTCATCTGTTCATTTGCTTGCAAATGGTCTGAACATGGTTTACTTTAACTTTAAGTATGTGAACATACTCTAAAACAGGCGCACATGCATATATAATTTATCTTATAAAGGCATCATAACTTTTTTAAGTTAGAGAATAAAAGTTTTTAAGGTCTGATAAAGTTAATATAAAATCTTATGCTTGTTTATTGGACATACTCATATAAATTGTTCGCTGGAATACACGTATCGCATTAAATTGTGCTGCTGATTTACAATAACATAAAAAATAGGTTGGCGCAAAACGAGAAAAAAGTATTCATTATACTTGAAATGGAGAACGTGCAGGTAAAGGTAATATAAACGATGGAAAGAACATAAAACACAGGGACAAACAAGACGTTTTTCTTTATGTTCTCCTCATTATTTATATTATTATTTATTACTTTTATCTAGTCTTTCTTTAGCAACGTTCACCCTGATATTACTAAAAAAAAACAAAAATAAGAAACAAGAAACTTACGACCGAGGAGGGTCTGGGGAGAATCCAAAAAGTCAGACTGCGACTCGTTGGCGGCGCGAATAAAGAAGTCTATGGCGCCTGACGAAAAGTCGCCTGCAACCAAAAATAAACCAGAAAGGTACAAGTTACAGACGCATTAACAATATATCAGCCATGAACAAGATTCCATCACGAAACTAATTTATGGAATTTTTCTGGGTGCGCTAACCCAAAATGTGGGTACGGTAGGCTATATGCTAACCGGTAGTCAGCAGGCGCGAAGTTCGAACGCCGGTATGCCAAAGATTTTACCTTTCGGCGGTTTCATAGCATTTATCCTCATTCGATGAGTACGGTATATCCATCCGCATATTTCGATTACCCTTTCTTTTGAGAACGCGGACGAAGATGAGGAAACTGACCCCTATTCTACGCCGCTTTTGACTCTCGTAGATGGTAATACCGTGTTTCTAAAGCCCATAAACAAAAACAAACAAAAAACAAAATGCATGTACGTATATGCGACAGGACAAACAGCGGCAGGGCTTCTGGAGCACAACGAACACGTGCCACGTGGCAGCAGGTGTCGTATCGCGTTTTGTGTGACGTCACGGTCCTCCACTGCACCCTTGAAGGGATGCAAGTTGGTTTTTGTGCTCATCTATTTGTCTAGATAAGACAGGTAGAAAACATGGAGAACACGAGGCGGTTTCGTGCAGTGGTTAGCATACCTGACCGGCAATCAGTAGACGCGGAGTTCGAATGCCAGTGCATCCAAAGATCATTTTTCAGGTAAGGCCAACTGAACTAGACAAAAACATGCACATAAAGAAAACACCATACAGACCGCCGGACAAACAACTGATTTCCTTTTTCCTCCTCTTCTACTACGAGCCCCATTTGAGGAAAATATTCTGTTTTCCTCTTTTCTGCTGCCTAATTCACCGGAAATTTAACCCCCGAAGAAATACCCTTTTCTTTCTCGTGCAGAACGAGAGAAGGTGCCCTAACGTAGTCATCGCCCTGTTCCTTAATGGCAAGATCCTCTAGGACTTCACGTCCCAGTTTTGTCTTGTTCCTTGCCACGATATTTACGTCGTAGAGTCGTGCTGAACATTGACACGCATGACAATGGATCGGCAAATTTCCTCCTGCTGTCAGGGTTTTCACTGATGCAGCCTGCTCCCTCGTCCGATCGTTACTGCTTCGGCCGGTTTGTCCGATGTAACTTCGGCCGCATGTCAGCGGAATATGGTACACCACCTCCTCCTCACACAGGGCGTATGGAGACTTGTGAACTGTGTTACTTCGCTCCTCGTTAACCCTGCGACACATGGAATAGGCCTTGTTTGGAGCCGAACACACCACCTGAACGCCTTGCCGTCCAGCAACCTTTTCAACTTGTGGCTCGTCCCGTGAACATAGGGCGCTACCACCACCTGAAGTCTGAACCAACTAGCTCAGCTCAAGCCTGTTGCATCCAAAGATTTTGTCTTTCGGCGGTTTCTTATCTTTATCACGCTGGATCAGCATGTTACATTCGTTTGCATTTTTGATTGTGTCTATAGCGCATGCCAGTGCATACTGCCCTAACCTTGGTCAATTTATATTTGGTGGCCCGTACATGTAGGAATTCTTCAACGCTTTCGCGAGCATCCTTTTCCAGTCTATACCAGTCTGCGATTGGCCTGGCTTTTTTGGATATCGTCGGAAGACAGCTTTAAAAGAAGAAGGCTCTGCGAAGACTCTTCAAACGCACACAGCAGCAGCGGCGTCAAGGCTTCCTTTCGGAGGCTAATTCTTGTCTTCACCGTTTTACAGGTTAGTGTTGATTGATAGCAAAGTGTATCTACTCACACGTATTCTTGACGCGGCTGCTGCTGAAAGTGCTTTTTCCTTGTTTAATCGTGAGCTCAATGGCGAACGCGAATGTGCTGATTCCGGAGGTTTGTGTACTGTGTAACGAACCACTACCTGAAATTACGAAGTATTTAACATGTTCGGACTGCGGATATGGGTACCATGTGGGAACATGTTCCGGTGAAAGTACTTCCAAGGGCAAAAATAGAAATTCCAAAAATAATGCATGGAAATGCCGAACATGCCTTACCGCAAAAAGCCGAGGCATTCAAAGCCCTGGAACGCAGAAGCCCGAACAGGACCCACAGCTTATGCAGGAATTAGCTGCTATCAACAAGAAGTTGAATGAAATCATGACGATGAACGCAAAAGTAGAATCTCTTATGTTGATCAAAGACACAGTTGATCAGATAGAAAAGTCAGTTCAGCTTATGTCAAATCAGTACGATTTGGTTCTGAAAAAAATGGACGAGCAGTCAAAAGAAATCACTAACTTGAGAAGACGAGTGGAAAAAGTTGAGGGAACTCAAGATACTGAAGAAATCTGCATACTGAAAAAACAAGTAAACAGTCTAGAGCAGTACTCCAGACGCCAGAACCTTGAGATTCATGGAATGCCACCGAGCGCAAATGAGAACCTACTGAACAAATTAAATGATCTCGCAGAAAGATTAGAACTTCCAAAACTAGCTGAGAATGATGTGGAAGGTCTGCACAGACTCCCAGCAAAAAATAAAAAAGACCCAGCTATTCTGGTTCGATTTGCATCACGAAGGACCCGAGATCAATGGCTAGAAAAAAGGAAATACCTAAAAGAAACCCAATCAGATGTCTGGTTTCTTGATAACTTGACCACCACGAACAAGAAGCTTCTCTGGATGCTGAGAGAAAAGGCTGCAGAAAAAGAGTATCAATTTGTCTGGCAGAAAAATGGCAACTTGTTCGCACGAAAAAAGCAGGGTGACCGTGTAATAAAGATTGAATGCGAGGCAGACCTCGATAAGATTGTGTGAAAAGCCGGCGGGTTGCGATATGTACTTTTTCTTTTTTCTAATGGACGTAACGTCTACTTATCACGATCGAATTTCGTTTACTCATCTTGTTCAAGAATGTCTTGTCTATAACAAAGATATGCTTTCATTTTTCCACTTAAATGCTAGAAGTCTTGGCAATAAACACGATGATGTTGATATGTTTCTGAACTCTTTAAATTTTACTTTTGATGTACTAGCGTTCACTGAAACTTGGTTTACGAGCAGGGATGACGCTGTCGGGTTCATAGGGTATAATAGTGAGGGAGTATATCGAAGTGATAAGAGGGGAGGAGGGGTCTCTGTTTATTTTCGTGAGAACTTACATTATGAAGTATTGCCTGAATTCTCAAATATATGCTCAGACTACGAAGCACTTGTGGCTAAATGTCGTTCCCTGGTAATAGTCACTGCTTATAGACCCCCCGCCGGGTCGTTGATGAAGTTTTTTGAATTCATTGAGAACATTATGGAATATGTTGCCTCACTCAACCTTTCTATAATCTTAATAGGTGACTTTAATATTGATATGACCTCGCCCGTGAGTGGATCCCTTGAACTACTTGATATTGTTCAATCCTACGGATCTGATAATGTAATAAACTTGCCGACTAGAATCACGGTGGAAACAGAAACGCTAATTGATCTCTGTATTACAAATTGTCATACCGAGGCTGCTGGTGTCTTTTCTTGTGATTTAAGTGATCATTTTCCGATATTTAGTTTTATTGTCGGTCCAGTAAATTTAAAATTGAGCTCTGATAATGCGGCTGAGACATTTAGAAGAATTGATAATAGTTCAATTGAGCTGTTTCATTCTAAGGTATCGAATATAAACTGGGAGTCGGTAGTAACTGAAACGGAACCGAATAAATCATATGGTATATTTTTGGACCTCCTACAAAAGTGTTATGAGGAGTCATTTCCATGGCAAGAGCTCAAAAAATATAAAAAGTAAAAAAAACCTTGGATCTCATGTCCGTTATATAAGCGTATAAAAGAGCGCAATAAATTATATGATAAGTTCGTCAAGACAAGAGATATCTCAATATTACAGGAATTTAGGAAAGTGAGGAACAAGCTCAACGCTGATATCAAGAAAGCTAAAGCTCAATACTACAAAAATAAGTTTAATGCAATATATAACAATCCGCGGAAAGTCTGGCAAGCCGTAAATGAACTTGTTTCTAGGCCTCGTGCACATGCTCCAAAAGAACTTACAATCGAGCGGGTTACTTACTCGGGTCAGTCTCTTGTAGATAAATTTAATTCCCACTTTCTAGAATCCGGTTCTTCTACTATGTCCTCAGCGAGAACGCCTACGTGTGAGTCTTATGTTGGATACCCTTTACATAACTCAATATTTCTGGCACCTACCAGTGAACTAGAAATAATTACTATCATTAAATCCTTAGGGAATAGCGGTGCCTGTGGAGAAGATGGGCTATGTTCTAAGCCAATCAAAGCAGTTTCCTCTTTCATATCTACCCCGCTTTCGCATATCTGCAACCTTATTTTAAGTACCGGTATCTTTCCAGAAAAAATGAAAATAGCGAAAGTCTGTGTGATCCATAAAGGTGGTCCCCAGAATAATATGAATAACTATAGACCAATATCAGTACTTCCGGTTTTTTCTAAAGTAGTGGAACGCGTTATTTACAAACGTTTAAGTGATTTCTGTAATAAACATAATATTATTACAAACAACCAGTACGGTTTCCAAAAAGGTAAATCAACTGAAATGGCCCTGCTAAATATCAAAAACAAAATCATAGACAATATTGAAAATCAGTGCTATACTCTGGGTGTTTTTTTAGATTTCAGGAAGGCCTTTGATTCTATAAAACACGACATCCTACTCCGAAAGCTACCGCTGTATGGAATAAGAGGCAGTGCGCTAAACTTGATAAGCAGTTACATGACCTCACGTTTTCAATATACCGTCCTCAATGATGTGCGCTCTCCTTTAGCAAAAATTCAATACGGTGTGCCGCAGGGGTCAATTCTCGGGCCATTACTTTTCCTTCTTTACATCAATGATATAGTAAACATCCCACAAACACCTAATATAATTTTATATGCAGATGATACGAATGTATTCTTTACTGGTAGCTGTTTGGATAGCATAGAAAGAGAAACAAATAATTGGCTGGAGCAACTTCATTTATGGTTAGGCTCAAACCAGTTAGAGCTGAATACGGCAAAGACTAAGTACATTATTTTTAGAGCAAAAAATAAGCCCATAACTAGCGAAATTAGTATATCTTTTCAAAACTCGAATATTGAACGCGTGGAATCCTTTAAATTTCTTGGTGTCCGTTTTCACGAAAATCTATACTGGACTTGTCAAGTAAACGAACTCCGAAGGGATATTTCTAGATCAATTGGTTTAATTTGTAAGTTAAAATACCTTCTTCCAGCCTGGTTAAAAAAACAACTGTATATATCTCTGATTCACTCGAGGCTGCATTACTGTTTATTGGTCTGGGGGACGACTACAGCAAGTAATATTAAGCAATTATTTACATTGCAAAAACGCGCAGTTAGGTCAATTGATAATTTACCCTGGACTGAATCGACTACCCCTAGCTTTATTAAACATCAAATATTAACGTTAGACAATCTTTTTTGTCTAAAGGTCGCAATTTCTGTTCATACTCAAATAAACACGAATGCCGCTCTATTTTACGAAACATATTTACCCAAGCAAACAAATTACAACTTGAGACACCAGCAGTTTCCAAAACCTAAAATAAGAACTAATTACGGTACACAAAAAATATCCTACCAGATAACCGATCTTCTTAACAAAAATTATTGTGTATTCGAATTAGCCCAAACAATAGCTTCCATGTTTCTTTTCAAAAAATACCTTATGGTATACTTCAATGTGCCTAGTGTGTATTCTTAGTATAGTTCACATCAAAATAGATTGTACATTTTTTGTGCCTCATATTGTTATCTTCTCATATATTGTTTTATTTTTGATTTATGCTGTTTTTGATTAATTTCCTGTGCCCTGCTGCTGAGTGCTGTAACGGGGGTTGGGACCTAGTCAGGTGATTCGTTTTCGCCTTTTGTCCCAACCACCCTGACAATTGTGTCAAAATAAATAAACGAACAAACAAACAAACAAACCCACAACATCAGAACCATTACGAGACGCTGAAAACAGAAGTGACAAGGCATATATTTATTCTGAGTGTGATGGATGGAAAAACTGTTGATGCCCAAGTAACGTAATGGCAAAATACCACAGAATATGATTTCAAGCCTCCAGCAACAGGGCAGCGACTCAACACTCTGGTTTGGCCCTTCGCCTCTCCTGGTGTTACGGCCCGTTCACACTATTGCGTTTAGAGCGACCGCTACGCTTACGAATGAATGTAACGGGTTGGAACGACGAGTGGCCATGACAACGAAGCGCCAAACGGCCGATTTGTTCGTGTTCGTTTGCAACACAATAAGTTGAGCTGGGCCGAACGTTTTCGCTACATTCGGGTACGAAACGAACGACCGCACGCACAGACCAATCCCAGGTTGAGGAGAGCTCGGCCGCTCACGTTGCATGCCGGTGGTGGTTCCTGCTATCTGCTGAAATTTGAAGAAGAAACAACATGGCGTTGGTGGTGATAGTCTACGTGGTCGGCGTGGTGGAAGCTCGTCGATCTATGTAGAACGATATCCTTGACTGTGAATTCTCGTCGTGTGTCGCGATGATAACCCAGCACGTCGTGGAAGGGAAGATCCATCTACTCGTGCGGCTATGTTCTGGCGGCAACTCCAAGACAGCAGAAACGCTCGTGCCGTCGAGTTTATTTACTTCAACTTCAGTGGTGTTTTCTTAGTATTTGCATGTGTCCTAGATCATCGCCCGGATTTGTATTTTTTTGCGCATCATATGCGAGTGCTCAAGTTCAAAGCATTACTAGGGCGTACTGTGTTTAAAGACGTGTATAAACTCTAAATGGTGCGAATTTTACGCGTTTTCATCCTAAGAGAAAAATGATTAGTTTAAGAATTCCTGAACGCTCGCAACGTCTATATGATCACGAAATCATATTTTTACGTTGCTATGTCCCTTCTAAAAAGTTGTCGTGTTTGAAATCGTGAAAAAAGGGTTTGACAAGTTTTGTACTATTAGTGAAGTCGTATGTTAAAGTCGTGATCGTCCAAGACCGCGTACTCCATCTCCTACAGCAGTGGTCTCAAACTTTTTTTTTTTTTATTCATTTACTCTAAGGGCTTCTTCGGGCATTACATAGGGGGAATTCACACAAAAAGAACACGTTGACAGTAGTGATACACAAAAATATACAGAGAAAGCCGCGGCACACAAAAACGCAGTACATATAATCACAAAGTTCAATTGCTGCACTTTAATGGTAACATTATACAAATACAAAAAGAAAACGAACGACACACTGCAAAACTATGGCTTATCTGCGACGAGGGGCAGACATGATTATGTTTTTAGTGAAATGAAAGGAACCAGGAGATTTAAAAAAGACTGATAATCCTGTGTGACTGCAATATCATACGGTAAGGCATTCCATTCAGAAACGACAAGGTTAAAAGGAGAGTATTTGTATAGGTTAGTGCGTGCGAAAATTGGGGTTACTTTGTTGGGGTGGTCTAGCCGTGGGAAGATACGGTTAGCTGGAACAATGTGTGTTTGACGAAAAGGTGTAGAAGAGTGATATATTTTATGAAATAAAGAAAAACGGGCGATTCGCCTTCTGTTCTCGAGAGATGTTAAATTTAAGGACTCTTTTATACTTGTTAAACTACAGGTGGTTGAATAATTGCGTGTTATAAACCGGGCTGCTTTATTTTTGAGAGACTTTAATTCATTAACTAGATAGGCTTGGTGGTGATTCCAAATAACTGACGCATATTCTATTTTGCTTCTTACAAGGGATGTATATGCCATTAGTTTTGTTTTTGCGTCAGATAAAAACAAGTTTCTTCTCAGGAATCCCAGGGTTTGATTAGCCTTTTGTAATATTGTCTTAATATGTAATTTCCACGATAACTCTACTGTGAGGTGAACACCTAAGTACTTAAATGATTGCACCTTTTCCATATCTACACCATTAATTTGATAAGTATGCTCGGGAGTGTTGGTTTTTGTAGTGAACGTCATATGTTTCGTTTTATCCGTATTTATCTGCATTTGCCAGTCAACACACCACAGTGAAATTTTGTCTAGATCTGCCTGAAGTAATGCGCTGTCAGAGGGGAAGATATAGTGTGGGGGAAAAGATATCCCACAGCTGAAAGGCCGAGGGCCATCGCATGATAGGAAGGGGGGGGGGACGTTCATAAGATATTAAAGAGAACAGACCTCGTGCATTATGCTTTTTGGAAACTCGCTGTGGTTTCCCAGTGACGTCTTTAGATTTGATTTGTTTATATGACTACTTTGGGCCCTGGCCAGATGTGATAACATGAATTAAGATGACATGCACCACCAACGTGCTGGCATTATTAATAGAACAAGAAAGCAAGTACACTGTCGTTCCTGTTGCTCAATTCACTCACGAATTAACCAAGCTCAACATGTCTCTAAAAACAACGAGTTGATTGGGCAGTTTGACAGTTCTTGCTTTCCTGACGATTTTTATTACAACATTCTGAACAAAGACTTGTCTTTTAATGTGGATATTTTTTTTTGAATGCGAGATAACGAGCTTGTAGCTTTATCTTTGGCAGTTGCTCGTGCTGATCGAGAGTTCGCGCAGCCGAGATGCACCCTTCAAAGAAATGCTCGCGCTTGCGGCCCAGTAGCGGAACTGTTGTGCATTACAAAAAGCTGCGAAGCCCAAAATAAAGGGAAACAAAGGGCATAAAATCACTGATCACCTATTCACAGATGTGAATAGGTGAAAAGAGCAGAGCTGCTGTTCGAGCGAAAATGAATCGACGAGATGAGGTCACTATGGCGCATGCCATTTCTAGCGCTCGAGACATGGGAACCGGGACTCGTAGCTAACTCGTAGCCGGTTGCCTGCGGGCCGCGTTCCAGCGAGTCGCGGGCCGCGTGTTTGAGACCCCTGGTCTACAGCTTCGCTGTAGAAGATGCAGTACGCGATCTTGGACGATGGTACGCGGTCACAGATGCAGTATGCGGTCTTGGAAGATGCAATACGCGGTCTTGGAAGATGCAGTACGTGGTAACAAAACATCCAACCTTTATCTTCTACAGCGAAGCTGGAGAAGATGCAGTTTGGATGTTTTGTGTCGATGTTGGATATTTCCGTGTTGCCGTTTTCACGGAAAAAAAAATCCCTTCAGCGATTGAAGGAAAAGGTGAATATAACGCATACAACATACAGCAAAGCATTCGTTTAAAAAAAGAACAAGAACAAAACAAGCATCCGAACCACATAAATGCTGATAAGACGCTTTTGATAACAATGCGAAGCACGTAGCGCTCGCTGCATAGGTTTCTCGGTGAAGATTACTGTAGCGCCAGCTGCCGCGGCGACGGCAGCTTTCCACGTGGGGAGGGACGTCACTAGCCTTTCATACAGGGTGTTTCACGTAAGAGTAAGAAAAATTCCAATAGTTAGTCTATTCGAGGTAAGAGAATAATTTTCTTGGGACCGCATTACTCGCAATGGCGCACGTCATAAAATGAGCGATACATACTAATTAATTCGCTAATTAACTTAAAATGACTAATCAAATTTTTAAGTAGTGAAAATAGACATATGGTTCCAATTAGTCATTGCTTTGATTTTGAAGTATGTCGAAGGAAATTGCCAAGCTGGTCAAGGAACTAAAATGTGAAATAAAAAATAGTTTAAAGGGGTACGGAAGCGAAAATTTAAATATTGAAATTCCGTTCGGAGATGAGTCAAACATAACGCATAATAACCGTAAATGATAATCGTACGTTTGTATTTTGAACGACTGGCTATAGTTTTCGTTCCAAACGGTGCACTCGAGCAAGCGCTCGAAGAGAAGCGAACGGAGAGCACGGTGCGCCATAAAATATCCGGCGCAAACGAAAAAAAAAAAAAATCCCCGCATTCGTGACGTAGCAATGCTGGCGTGGTTCTGAGTTTTGCCGTTGGTGGCGTTGTCAACGTTGTGGTGGTGTCAATAGCGTCAACGCGTTACAACCGAGCTGTTCGAAGTACGCGTGGGGTGAACGCGTGTGGCTGGCCCAAGGAGCACGTAGCTTGCACAGCACTGTCAGCTTAGAAATGAACGGGGTGGGGGCTAATTTCCTGGGGGGAGGATGACTGTGTCCGGGTACACAAGCGGAGGTCCGAGCAAGAGCGGAGCCCTCCTTTACGTCTTCTTGAACTGTTTGGTACAATGCGCGATTTGTGAGTTGAGGAGGAAAACTAAGAAGGAAAATGTTGAATTCGAAAGAGTGGCGCTGCTCCGATGAAACTTGCTACGTCATGGCTACGTAGCAAGTTCCCCAACGTTGCTAGATTACCTCCCAATTAGGTTTCACATGCATCCACCAGGTGAACATTGAAAGAAAGTTTAATTAGCTTTAAAATTAGTTTTCTTATGCCTTTCAACGAAAGACTGGTATTTTTGAGGTTATACTGCAACTTTCAACACATTGAAGCTAAAAAAATGAGCACTAGATTTTTGTTTCCGTACAACTTTAAAGTATTTAAGGAATCATTTGGAGAGATACTACAGAACTGAACTCCGTGAGATTCCCACCGAGTTAAAGGGAATTAACGACGGGATGAGTTTTATGAAAAAGGATGTTGAAGTCATTAAGAAAAAAACAAAAAACCTCGAGGCAGTCGTAGGCCAAAAAATCACCACCCTCAGGAAGGACGTTTTAAAACTGTGCGAAAAGTGCGATTCGATGGCTTTATCGCTCTTAGACTGGTTCAGTGCGACCAATGTTCGCGGCGGCATAACATAGAAATTGAAGGTATTCCTAACACCGAAACAGAAAACGTCCCTGAACTGGTATTTAAACTTGGAGACCTGATCACGGAGCAGATTACTGACTTCGATATCGAAGTATGCCATCGTATACTGACAAAGGGAATGACAAAGAGAAACACAATTGTCCGGTTTCAGCACCGGCAGAAACGGGGCTCTTCTTAATAAGGCAAAGCAAAAATTAATCACTTCCCGATATCTCGGCCTGACTGAGGGGTCACCTGTTGAAGCGAACTAACGCTTGTGTCCTTTTATGAAAAGAATGCTTGGCATGACGATGTCGAGGAAGTGCGAACACCAATGGCGGTTCGTTAGGGTAAGAAATTGCAAGATCCTAGCAAGGAAATCGGTTGGAACTCCTATCATCACAATTCTAAACGAAGGTAAACTTTGAAAAATCTGCTAATTTCTGAAAGGCTTTTTTTTACTTTTTTCTGGCAATGGCTACTATTCTTAATACCATGACGAAGGAGATTTTAGACACTTTTATGAAAACCCAAAGCAGAACACCACCAAGCTTTTTCTAATTTAGAGTCAGCAAGAGCATACCTAGTTGTTCTCATGTTAATTTTTGATTCAATCCAAACTCCTTTTAATATGATAATGTTTACAGAAGCATGGTACAGAGACGATGATGATGTTTTTGTTCTAGCGGGCTATTATAACTTTCCTCTAAAATCGTGGTTACAGTCGGGGGGGGGGGGGGGGGCGGCGTGTTCCTGCAACCAATGTCTCTGGCTCAGACACTGTGGTAACGCCAGACTATGAAGTACTTTGTGTTAAGGAAAAAAGTCATATATACACTGTCCTGTATTGTGCACCAAATGAAGATATATCTTCTTTTTTTTCGTGGACTACTTGGACAAATTGTTTTGTTTTGTCAATGAAGAAAGGTACGAATTGTATCATTGTGGCGATTGAAATATAAATAGGTTTGTATAGTCGAGACTGAGAAATGAGTATGTGGAATTGTTGATGTCAAGAAATGTTTGTAACCTGAATGTTCCTCCAACTAGATTTTCATGCTCAACATCAGCATTAATCGATGTTTTTGTAACAAATCATGATGAAGGTAATAATAGTGTCGGTGTGCTGGGTCGTGAATTGAGTGATCACCTTCCTAGATTTATATTTGTAATAGTACTGTAAAACGTAGTAAGCCTATAAACCATCGAACAATGTCTCAAAATATAAGTCCTAGAATGCTACAGAAGCTTAGAGAGAAAATTGGCGCTATTGACTGGAGCCACGTGATGAGAATTGCAGGGGCTGATGAGTGCTATGATATATTTTTAAATCTATTATAGATGCGTACTGTGCTTCGTTTTCCTGCAAGACAATTCGTCGTAAAAAAAGTGTAGAAAACCTTGGGTCACAAGGCGCCTTTTAAACTGTATAAAAATAAGGATTTTCTCTATAACAATTTTCTTAAAACCCGCGATGAAAAAAGTTTAGAAACTTTGTCAACGAAGAACTGAAACGAGCTAAACGCGTCTATCATACCAATGTGTTCGACTTATCTTGCTTAACACATCCCGAAATTGTTTGGAAACATTTAAGGCATTATTACGCAACCCATCTCAAGATAAAGCAATTACTCGCATAACTATTGTTAATAAAAATATTTCTGGTACGGCACTTGTTAATATATACAATAATTACTTTGTGTGCGTGGCCAATAGTACGTATAACAGTACTGAGTCACATAATATTGCCAGAGAAAAGAAGACAATATTTTTAAACGCTACTGATGCTATCGATGGGCTCTCTATATTTATAAGCATAAAAAAGTGAAGGCCGTTTACAACTCTCTGTAACGCCGAATAGGAGCGCAGCTCTTGAGGAGGAGTAGGGAAGGGTACTGAGGCGGGAATCATTGGGGGAGGGGGGTCACGTAAGGGGGCACGTGACCTCGGGAGGGGGTCACATGACCTTGGAGGGGGGTCACGTGACCTCGGGGGGTGTCACGTGACCTCGGGGGGTGTCACATGACTCCCCTTCCCGAGGTCCTCCCGAAGGAAACCGAGGTCCTCGGGAGGGGCGGTCACGTGACCTCGGAAGGGGGGCGGCGGTCACGTGACCCCCCCCCTCCCCGAGGTCCCCCTGAAGGAACCTGAGGTCCTCCCGAGGTCATCCCAAAGGAACCCGAGGACCTCCCGAGGCAATGCCTACTAGAACTTCAAGGCCTGCGCGCTCGCTTTTTTCCATGCTCTGACGTCACCGCACCTTGCCCGACGATCTCGCGACGTTAGTTTGCCGCCTGCCCAGCAGATGCCGCTAGCGGCGCCGTCGCTGCCTTCGCTCGCCCGGCCGGTCGGGCAACGGCGTCAACGGTCACAACTGTCAACATCAAGCTTTCTTTTGTTCGGTGCGCGTTCGGTCGCTGTTTACGTGAAACCGTGTGCACTGTGGTTCCGATGTGAGCGAGCAGCTGTGACCTTGTCGGTTCTGTGCACTGGCTGGTTTACGAAACAAGATGGGCCGTTGCTGTGTTCCCAACTGTCGCGGGAATTACGACACTGGGCCGAAGGTTCGTGTCTTCTCGTTTCCGAAAGACGACGACAGAAGAATGAAGTGGGAACGTGCGGTACGTCGTGACGACATTGAGATCGCCACCTTGCATGACCCCAAGGTAAGATTTTGTGTTTAAGAGACTTCACGCTTCTAGTAGCAACGGGGGGAGGAAGAGTGGTGTGTGTGTGGGGGGGGGCGATTTAGTCGTCAGGTCTAAACCGGCATGACATGCCTGTCATGCCGCTTTGGAAACAACAGCGTAGAGGAATTTTTGTTTCTCACTTGCGCGAGGCAGTGCATCGTAGGTCGTGACCTTCGCTTCGACCGTCAATAGTCCCTAAAATTGTTTTAGCGTTTTCCTTTTATCTAAAAAGTTCATAAGCTGCAAAACAAATGGTTTTATTTTATAACATGCCGCTTTCGTGCGCTTCGAAGTTATCGCGTGGTAGCAGTGCAAAATCCTTTCAGCATGCGGTGCTAACCGGCATTGCAGACCCGCTTTTGGTGGTATGATTGCCTTTAAGGAAAAATGTGTGACTCAATAAGCGTCATTGTTTCTTTGAAGTGCAAGCTGTACGCACTCCGGAGTGCATTTCGGACGAGATGGCTCATATGCACTCCGCCGAGAACTCATGCCCGATTCGGGCCACCTTATTTCGAACGGCAGCCGATGTATCACTGGGGTGCGTCAGTTAACCCGGCCCCGTGCCTGCGATTCACGCCGCTTCGCGGCGACAGTATTGGCTGCTAAGTACAGGACACGCGACGCAGGTAGCACGCCGCTTCGCGGCGTGCCGGCCGGAGCGAGACCACGAAGCCCCGGCTGTGCCCCGAAATCGCACCTCCGGTGAACGTGCAGGTCGCGCATCTAAGTTCTGCGACAGTGTTCGTCGACAACATTATCGCAAAGAAGAAATGTCGTAAATCATCGTCATTTATGCCTCGAGTAAAAACAACAAAAGTGAAAATAACAAGTCACGCCCTACCGTGGTGATTGAATGCCGCGTCCACTCGTCGCGTTGACAAAGCGGACGCCTTACGCCCCTATGCTAGAGTTGCCAGATTTCGCTGAAAAAACTCGTTCTGACCAGTTCGTTTTATACGAGTTTAGACGGAGTAGACGTAATATGCCATCTCGTCCGAAATGCACTCCGGAGTGCTGTATAGTTTTACATCTATGGCAGTTTCCTTTAAGACATCGGGCCTTTTCACGCCACCGTCTGTCTTGTTCGGCGTGAAATCGCTATAGCTACTTGCTACATGGTCTGGAGCATGCCGCTCGCCAGTCAGGCAGCCTCCTAGATTCTAAATGCTAAAAGGAAAATTCGGTTTTAAGAAGTTCGACTGCACTCTCTTCAAAACCACTGCGGAATAAAGCAGTTTGCTCAAGACTTTCTCGTATGCATTAGAGAACATGCACTCGATGAATTTCAGTTATCTGTCCCTCTTTTAAACAGTGCTGTCCCTCCTGCCGTTATTTGCAGGTCTGTGAGCTACATTTCAAGAAAGAGTACCTGAGGACTACCACTTCGTATACTGACTCGGATGGAAGAACTATAGAAGTTCCCATGAGCCTTACACGGTTGACACCAGATGCAGTGCCCACAATATTTCCCAATAGCCCTGCTTACTTGTCTGACTGTGCGCCAGTTCGAGAAGAGCCGGAAGCCAAGAGGAAGCGTGTTGAGGCAACGCGGCTGCAAGAAGCCATCCAGCTCTCACTATCAGCACACAAGGAAGAGGAGCAAAAGAACAGAGTGTCGTCCTACGACCAGTTCCTTTCACGGCTTCCAGATCTTCACGTCGCAGACTTCTGGCTGATACAGAAAGCCAAAAGTGCGGTTCTGTTTGTGCACATAGATGACAGCATGGGACACCCGGAAGTCGAACGCTCCGTCGTTGTTACGGACACCATGAAAGTGACTGCCTCTTGGCGACGAGTGAGGTTGTGCTTTGATGAAGTCGCCATTCCCGAGACATTGGACGACATGCGACAACTTCAATGTGTTCTAGACAGAGTGCAAGAGTTCAAAGCCCCAGACGTGTGCGAAAAAGACGAAAAACTGAAAGCTTGCATCGGGTTACTTTTTTCGCTTCTGGACGACCTCGCAAGCAACGAACTTTTGCCACAAGAGAAAACGGAAGCGCTCGCATTTCTGATGGAGCAGCTGCACCTGCTGCTTAAAGGAGCAGCTTTCAGGTATTCTACGGAACTTCTCGTATTCTCAAGCCTATTTTACACTATCTCGCCTCATGCATACAAATTTGTTCGTAGCAGTGGGAAGCTAACATTGCCTCACAGGTCCACAGTGATGAAGCTTTGCAGCAAATACAACGCAACCCCAGCAAATGAGCAGAATGATGAAGGATTCCTGCGTTACATAAAGAAGAGGGCAAACCTCCTAAAGCCACACGAAAAAGTAGTAACATTAATGATGGATGAAATCCACATTCAAGAGTATTTTGAGTACAAAGGAGGGTCTCTTGCCGGAACCGCATCAAACACTTCCGAAGCTGCAAAAACTGCGCATGTCTTCATGACCCAGTCCTTACTTTCAGCGCACAAAGATGTGGTCCACATTTTGCCAGTCTCTAGGATTGATGCGAGCCGGTTGCACGAAGTACTACGAAAGGTTATTCTAGGACTTGAGGAAGCGGGGCTCACTGTGATCGCGGTGATCACTGACAATAATGCGATAAACAGAAAGGTGATGTCCTTGTTTTCAAAAAAGAAGACGCTAGGTATAGTGTACCCACATCCAGCAGATGGCTCACGACCATTGTTCTACATTGTAGACCCTGTACACCTGTTGAAGTGTATCAGGAACAACTGGATCAATCAAAAGAATCCGGACACCTGCATTTTCTATCCAGAGTTCTCAAGCACCAAGTCGCGGGTGGAGATAAAAGGAGCCTCATTTAAGACGCTTCGTGATCTACATGCTTCTGAGCAACAAGATTTGTCAAAATTTGGCTATGGGCTGACGTACAAAGCGTTACATCCATCGAACATTGAACGCCAGAATGTAAAACTTGCCCTGAAGGTGATGAGTCCATTCGTTGCGGAAGCCCTGAGAACACGTGGAAGGCAACTTGGTTTGCCGTACGCTTCAGAAACCGCAGACTTAATTGATGTGGTACATCGGTGGTGGAGCATTGTCAATGTGCAAACTCCTTGCAAGGGCAGGCGCCTTCGGGACCCCAATCAAGAACCAGTCAGAGCTTTGACAGACATGCAGTTGGAGTTCCTCGATGCTTTCGTGAACTGGCTTGACATATGGGGCAGTGTCAAAATGGATACAGGTGCATTAACAACAGACACACACACGGCGCTCCGTCTGACATCGTACTCACTTGTTGAAGTCACGAGGTACTGCCTTGAGGAGCTAAACTTTGAGTATGTTTTACTAGGCAAATTCCAGACGGACAGTCTAGAGGACAGGTTTGGTTGCTATCGTCGCCTCTCTGGGACCAATTACCACATCTCGGTCCAGCAGATATTCGAGTCCGAGACAAAACTGAGGCTTCAAGACTCGCTGGTTTTCCCAGAAATGCAAGAATTGTGCAAGCCATCCGGTGTGACATGTGATGCAGACAAACTGATGAAAGACTACAACATCAAAATAACAGAAAATGACTTAAAAGAAAAAGAACCTAGTTTGCCAGCTATAACATACATAGCAGGCTTTTGTGCGCATGCAGCACTCAAGAAACTTCCGTGTGAGGCATGTGCGCTGAACCTTGTAACGGAGGAAAGGGAACTGGACAGGAACGTTCTTATTGAAAACCTCACGAGAGGTGGCCTCAAGTTTCCTCAGTCGGTTGTCATCAACGCTGTTCTGCACACGCAGCTTGTGCTAGAAAAACTCACATTGAAAGAAAATGCCACACGCTTTCATGCTGAAGGCAACCAAAGAGAGGTACTCCTAAGTTTGTCAAGGCACCTGCTTTTGGACAACGAAGACCTAGACATCTGCAACAATGGGCACCACCCTGACACAGTGCTTAGCAACGTCCTGCGGGCAGCCGCCAACACATTACTTAAGAACTATGTGCAAATGAAGACTGACCAGTTGAGGTCTAGAAAAGCTGCAGTGCATCTGAAGAAATTGCAAACTCTGAAGTGAATCAGTGCACGCAGGGACAAAAATAAAGACGTGCGTTACGAAATGTGTGATGTATCACCTTTTAATCTTTATGCCACAGAAAGTTGCCGCTGCCAGATGGCTAGGATGAGAAAAAGCACACTAAAGGTAAGTTACGAGACGCCGTGTCTTCAGGCTTCAACTACCATTAAAAACTATTTTTATTCTCTGCAAACTAGTCAAGGCTTCCAAACTAAACGAAAAACACGAAGAAAACAATTGACGCAAACTACATAATTCCTTTTTCTTTTTTTTACGTGCGTCCCGCTGCAACTCTAGCCGTCGGCAGCAGCCGCTTTTCCAAACACTCGGTCAAGGTGCGTGACGTCACGGATGAGACGCGCTGGCCTTGAAGTTCTGGGGGGGTCACGTAATCCCCCTCCCCCAGGTTAGCACGAAGGTACCCGAGGTCCTCCCGAAGGAACTCCGAGGCCCTCCCGAAGGAACCCGAGGTCCTTCCGAAGGAATCCGAGGTCCTCCCGAGGTCACCGAAGGTACCCGAGGTTCTCCCGAGGTCCTCCCGAAGGAACCCGAGGTCCTCCCGAGGTCCTCCCGAAGGAACCCGAGGTCCTCCCGACGTCCTCGGGGAAGGGAGGGGAGGGCTCACGGTTAAGCCGACGGCGACGGCGACGCCGACGGCTACGCCGCTCAAACCGGAAACGGACGCCTAAGAGCTGCGCTCTAAAATAGTCGAGGCGATGATTGTTAGGATCTTCTAATGGGACAAGTGAAGTTTTTAATTGACTTCATGTTTCGATACGTATCTTATTTCTACAATCTTATATTGACATCTAGTACATTTTCTTAAAAATGCAGACTGATAAAGCACTCATTTTGTGCAAAGACGGATATGAGCAATTATGGTCCCATTTCTATCCTTCTTGTTTTCTAGAAGGACATTGAGAATATTGTGCATTCTTGACTTTCAAGTTTCTTTTAATGTTTTTTTTTTATTGACGGACTTGCAGTTTGGTTTTAGGAAGCATAGACCTACAGAAACAGCTCTTCCTGCACAAAAGAAGTATTATAGGTAATTTTAGAGTACAATTTTGACGTTAGAGATATTCATAGACTTCAGTAAAGCGTTTGATAGGATAGATCACAAAATTATCCTAGGTAAATTAAAATGTTATGGAATTTGAAGCAGTGTTTTTTCGCCAGTAACATCATATTTAAAGTACCGATACCAATATGTTCAAAAATCGCAACTATAAATCCTCTACGGATTGCGTTTAAACAAGAGTTCCTCAAGGTAGCATCCTCGGACCTCTGTTGTTTTTTATATATGTCAATGATATTGTAAGTATGGAACCTTCCGTTGAATTTATGGTTTACGCGGTCGACACTAGCATATATTTTCTTGCTCTAGGAGAGACTTGTTAATTTTACAGCAAACGGCTTTTTAAGTCAATCAAAATCGTGGATTGATATTAACTCCCTTGTGATGAACACTGGGAAAACTATGAAAGTTTTCTTTCTGTACCGGGGATCACATGTTATATTATCATGCAATTTGCGTTTTGGATTATCCAGGATAGAGTACGTTGATAGTATCAAGACTGGGCGTAATATTTTCTGAACACGTGTCTTGGAATGCTCACTTAACATATATCCATAAAAAACTTTAGAAAGTTGTGGGAATCATGAATAATTATAGATATATCCTTCCAGCAAACATAAAAAATCTAACTTATAATGCACTTTTTTATTCACTTATCTGTTACGCCCATCTAGTTTGATTAACAACCACAAAGGGAAACTTGGACAAGTTACGACTACTACAGGAAAAAAGCTCTCAGAATAATTAAAAACGTTCCTCGTGATCATCACTCTTTTCGTCTTTTTAATTGAATCATTGATATATCAAATATGTATTGTTATAGGTTAATTCGAAACTACCAACAACCCGTAAATAAAATATTAGAATTATTTTGGTTCTTGTTAAGCTCGAAAGAAATTAGTAGCTGTACAGGTCACGCTATCGGGCCCCCTGGCGTATTCCTACCCTTTAGACCAAATGTTTGTACTCAAAGATACCGTTACAAATTACCGGCTTTATTAAACACTGTTTTCTGGTAGTATTGAAGTATCCTCGGTAAATAGTCACACCATCCAAAAATATTGCTATACAAAAAGATTATTTATTTGTTATAATATAAAATTATAAAGGATATAAAACTGTATGCATTTCTTTCTGTATTTGTATGTGTACGTAGGTACTACATACATGTTCCTCTTGTCAATGCCACTGCAACCTCGTAATGGGGGCGCTGAAACTCGTGAACCTGCAATCTTGCAGCTTTTTTTCCAGCGCGCTTCTCACAAATGTGTTCTTTGTGGCAAAATAAACTGGTATGATTTGAAGTACTGACGAACACTGCAATTTTGTGGGGAGAAAGTTTAATGCAGTTCAGGTGCCTAGTTTTCAAACGGGCATTAAGAAGTTTATGACCGACAGTAAGATGTATAGTGTCGTGTCCTACGTCTTGACGATTAAGAGTTCGCGTGATGTTTTATAGGCAGATAACCTACTAGAAGACTAGGCTGTAACGCTGGATTTTGAGGTTACCTGCGGAAGGCCCGTGTGTAGATTGTACACAAGAGCTCCGTTAGCCTCCCTCTTGGACGGATGCTACTGCTCGAATACGAGTTGGTGCTGGGAAATATTGCGGTAACTCTCCAAACGCAAAAAGTAAAAAAAAACGATTGGCGCTTTCCACTGGCGTTTGTCAAAGCTTTATTTTGCTAATCTACTTTTTCATACAAACGCGGCAAGCGCGTGCGGCACGCATACCTACGTTCCCAACAAGCTGTTTGGTGCTTGGATAATTTGAAAAAAATATCTAGTTAAAAATAAAACCCGCCGACTGTGGATCAGTAGGCCGGCGTTTTGCCTCGGAGGTACCGAGGAAACTTGTGAAAACCGGCAGAAGTCTCTAATTTCCAGACTTGTACGTAGTTCAACTACTCTACTGAAGTTTCTGTAGTTTAACTACTTTTCTGAGTAGTTTAGTAACTTTCAATTACATTTTTATTCGGTAGCTAGTAGTTTAATTACTTTTCCAAGTAATTTCTTCTCAAATTACAAATAACTGTCGTATTTTAGTGGTTGTTTTTCCTATCAACAAACATTCCTGCACAAAAATAAAAGATAAAATGTTGGAAGATCAGCTGATAATTGCAAAGAGGGGAAGCATGTGGCGTAGGAAGGGGGAAGTGGTTTGGAGAGTCCGAAACTCCCCAAAAGTTTCACGAGCCCCCCACTGCAACAACATTGCTACGAGGCTGGGGGAGCGAATAGACACGGCGCAAGAGAGGCCGAGTAGCTGCGGGATTAGCGCCGAACACTGGTGTTTCTTCGTGTCCCGAGGCTTAAGGAGACCTGACTCATTTTAAGAAAGGGCTTATCCCCGCTTCTCCCCAACGCAGAAACTCTCGCCCACGTCAGCAAGAGTACACACTGCATGATCACTCAAATGAGGCAACAAAATGCAGCACCCGCTCTGAAACTCATGTGGTGCTCCCATAGTTTGTGCTATACTCGAAGAATTGCGTGCTAAAATGCAACGCAAAGGTGAACGTTTTGCGTTGCCTTTCCTCCCAAAACCCAGAATATGCAGATCTTCAAAGATTCCAAGATCGTTCGAAAAACGTTAGTAATTCCCCCAACGTTTTCATATAAAAAATAATAAACAAGCAATGTTGGGGAGTACTCTAAGTACATAGTGCTTGAAATACTACTGTTTAGAAAACTTGTACTTTATTTAAAGTGCATTATTAGAGCATGTACTTGTACTGTACTAATGTGTTTTTTCTGGTACTTTCCGAGGAAAGTAAAACTCCTAACTTCAGTGCACTTTGCCCGATATCGAAAACAAAAAAGAGTCTATCGTCTTGTAATAACGCGCTCTTTCGAGACTTCATCTGGTCATTTCTCTGAGTGAAGAAATAGCGGCTATAAGACCGACACAAATAAGTGCCTTATAAGTTGATTGTGTTAAATAGTTTATAAGCGAGAGTAAAACAACTACTCTGTGGCGACTTGACTTTATACAATATTATCTGACATTTCCGTGAAAAACTGACGCACCTCCGATTACCCCTGGAGCAATGCATACCAGTTAAAAAAACAACACTGTATAGGGAATGAAAGGGCATTAGGAAAGATAGTGTTAAAAGTACTTGTACTCTACCTTGAAATATCATGTATTTATAGTACGTTACTTCAACTACATTGCATCCGGTGTACTTACTACTTTACTTTAAGTACATAAGATCTCATTGACTTTGTACTTTACTTCAAGTACTTTTTATATGTACTTTACGCGACACTGCAAAACAAGCAAATACTGTCTGAAATATCAAGCTCAGGCAGTGCTAAACCTCAAGGTACAAATGATGCATTCGCAGTACATCATCGCCCAAAAAACAAAAAAGGTACAAAATGATTAGACACGCAGAAGCAGAACCAGCTATTAAAGCATTTCTGTGGAAAAAAAAACAAACAAGCCTATTTATATATGGTTAGCGCAATCTCGCTAACGAACAAAACCGATATACTTTCTTGTTACGATAAAAACAAAAAAATATAAAAGTTACTTCAAAAGTAATTCGCTACTTTTTTACGGTAATTAGTAATTTTCTATATTACTTTTTATTCGAGTAATTTCTACTCTACAGAAATTACTTTTGAGGCGAATACTCACTAACTTAACTTAATTACTTTCTTTGAGTCACTTGTACATGTCTGGCAATTTCCAAGTCCCACTAAAACGACATGCAGAAACAGCCGACATCGATCAACTTAAGCAGCATGCATGCTAAGATATCTGTTAGGCTTGCAATCGCTCGTGCTTACTTGTCGAGCACCGAGAAATTGCAAGCTTTCAAGAAAAACCTCGAAGACAGTGTTAGCGCGAATAAGCCATAGTCAGATTTCTCTGTATTAGCGTGAAACGTTCTTTGGTTAGATGTGTTCGGCATTTCGGTAAGCCCAGATAAAAGTGAAGCCGTTTTAAAAGTGTGGCCGCGAGGCTCGACACTGATTGGTTGACAGGTGGGAGAGGACGAGTGAGGTGCTCGACGCTGATTGGTGAACGGGCACGTCATGTGGCCGTAGTGGTAGATGAGGAGGGGTGAGTTAGGCAAGGAGGGCTCAGTCACCTGTGCGCACTAAGGGAGGTGAGCTCGAAAGTATTGAAGGCTCTGGAAGATGGCCAGTTTTATCAGCCCGACTAACGGCAGTATCGCTTCACTCTAGGAACAGCTATCATAAATACACATGGTACGCTTCATATTATCTCATGATAAGCACCGTCAACGTCGGCGTCTGGTGTCTGGAAACTCAGAGTATCGCCAAACGTTTGTGATGCAAGAACGTTTCACGTAAAAGCGTTTTTTCTCCTGGTTTTGAGCGACTCTCATAGAAAGTAATATTGTGGAGGAAAGCGCTCAGTTGGGGCATAAGTCTTAAATTTTGATGCCCACCAGTGCAGAAATGCAGAAAGGCGCCTAAGTCCTCTGGGCACTAACAGTGTCGCGCAGTGTCCGTTCCCGTTCACGTTGCACTTGTTTGAGGTTTGTCGGTGTCGGTTGCTTCTGTTTGTCACTCTAGTGGGGCTGAGGCATAAACGTTCCGTTGGAAGAGCTGCGCTGTCCCTTTGTGCATTTCTTCCTTCTATGTGCGACCGATCCTCTCCCTTTGTCCTACAAACTCTTGGTGTACGACAACGTTTAAATTATATATCCGTCTTGCTTTTTAAAAGAAACATACTGCGGCAGGTTAAGGTGTCACGCAAAAATGAAACTAGATTTCACCTGGATTTAAAAACTTACCAAATGAAGTGTCACTCATGTCTTCTACGGTCCGCTTTAACGTTGGTAGGACAGTCTTGTGCAGGACACCTTGTACAGACTGTTTACATAAATTCAAAGCCCGAAAATTTCTGTTATAAACTTTTATTGCGTAATTTAATAATATATAACGAAAATCTTTTGCGGTAGGCATTTTTTTAATTTTTTTCATCTTAGTTATTTTACACTGTTATAATGCCTACTTTAATAAATCTAATTCACTACATATGTTAAGGACAACCAATTTTTGTAAACGGAATGGGAATGTAATCGTCAATCAATGTGTTACTATATGTGAGGTATGACCTTTCAGTGACATATTCATTTGAAACTGGTTAACGTCATGAGGCATACAGGTAAAATATTTTGAACTATATCTGTGTCAATAAGGGAAACTTTGTTTGCAATAAAATATCCTGTTCGTGCTGCAGTGTACAAGTTCCTTTCAGATGTAAATGCGCTGGAACAGAGGGCATTTTATCGACTCTTGGGATGTCGTTTTTCAACCGCGATTATTTTGATAATCAAAACCTAGGTTTGAATTATATTTTCTCCCAGATCTAGCAATCTTGTTTCTCCCACATCTAGTTCATCTCTTTCCCCACGTCTAGCTCACAACTTAAATGTTTTATTCTTTCTTTCTTTGTATGAGCGCCACGGAATGTTTACTGTCTGAGATCTGAGCCAGCATGTGCAAGCCTTCCGCTCGCATAACATTCGGAGCCTTTTGAAGTAAAAAAAAAAAAATCACGCATTAAAGATTGCATTAATTGCATTTCTAGCTCGTTTTCGCGCCTCCGAACAACCCCCAGCAAGTCATCGACATAATTCGATCGCCCAACAGCCTACTCTCGAGAGTCACAATTTCGTTACCTTGTCTAGTATTGCGAGCTATAATTCTCAAAATAACAAAACTTTCGTAACACCCAGGCAAAAAATATCTCTCAGGAAATTGTGGTTCCGGTAGGGCAAGGAAAGTTTTAAAGAAATCGGGCAGAACCAACTATGCTCGTGTCTAATTAAGCAATTAGCTGCAGACATAAGTTTAAGAGCCGTGGCAGGCCACATGTCAAATTTCCCGATAAATTTAGCGGGTAAAGTGACTTTTTGTGCTCAGGTAACGTGAGATCAGGGGCGGACGCAGGAATTTCCTGAGGGGGGGGGTCAGGTGTTGGTCAGCGTACCATTTGTTTAGGAACCCCCTCTCCCTCTCCCTTGTTTCACGCCCTAAATTTTACACATGCAGAAATCAAGAGGGGGTCAGGACATCCGGACCCCCCTCTAAATCCGCCCCTGCGTGACATCCAGCCATGTGAAATAATTTTTCCAGCTCAATTTAGCGAGAAAACTGATATTGGTGTTGAGGTCACGTGACGTCAATTTTTTCGCGAAATCTGGCGGACAAACTGAATTTCTGTGCGGGTTATGTGACGTCGTCATGCGACACAGTTTTCCCCGCTAAATTTAGCGAGGAAATTAAGCGGCCACAAACATACTTCAAAGTTGACCGAAGATCTTAAGAAAGCCAATTGCTTTCATATTCGCTTTAAAGAGGCAGGTATACAAAGTAAATCAAAATGTTAGTATCGACGTTGAAAAAAAAGTCACAGCATATCCACGTGGTGAATGATGATGAGTGGGCGAAGCTCCGGAGTGAATCGTCGGTAAACCAGCGATTCTTCCGTTAATTCGCCCACTCATCGCCATGTAAAGACGTGAGAAACACTGTGTGTGTGTGTATACAAACCACAATCTATCACACACACCACAGCTATGGCCGAACGAAACGTCTAGAAAGTCTCGCTTAAACCGCGCGTCGGCACCTTCGGGCTGAGCTCGCCTGATGCGTTTTGCAGACGCCTCACGAGCTCTCGCTGCATCGGGGTCTGCCTGCCGATACGCGCGCTTTCTTGCCGCTTCCCGTTCCCTGACGTTCTGCAGATCCTCTTGGCGCCGCTGCCGTGCCGCTTCGGCTTCCCGCTCTCGTACGGCCGGATCTTGGCGACGCTGCCGTGCCGCTTCGGCTTCCCACTCTCGTACGGCCGGATCTTGGCGGCGTCGCCGAGCAGACTGACGACGCGATTCAGCTTCCCGCTCTCGCACGGCCGGATCTTGGCGGCGTCGACGCGCAGCCTGACGACATGCTTCGGCCTCTCGCTCTCGCACGGCTGGATTCTGTCTGCGAGCGCGCGCTGCCGCCGCCTTGCGCGCTCTCCGCTCCGCAGCCTTGTCTACTGCCTCCATCCAGCTAAACTACGAGCAGCGCCAGAGCGAGTGCCTTGCTAAGCGCCATCTGTCATCTCTACATAAAGTTAATTCCGGAACACGCCATCTCTTGAGCCATTCATAAACTAAACCTCGAAGTGGCTACATACCCACAACTAGGAGGGACAGACCCACGCCTTAAGGAGCTTGCCCCTAAAAACAACTACAGATTTCTTTGTCTTTTGGACTGTGAGATAAACCTGTGGTGCATGGGAAGGCGTCCTCAACTGGCGTGAATTCACCGGGTCCTCAAATTTGGTATTTCGCCTTGTCCTCGATGACGTTATAGCGGTGTCGTGCTGTTTACTGCCGCGCCCCTGGTGGTGTCACAACAGCCGCGGGTGGGGGTGGCCGACGCCTGTTCTGCTGCGGGTCGCTCTCCGGGTTGACAGGACGTGGAAGCTTCGACAGCCGGAAGTTGGGACGCCGCGACGACGCGCCACTCGCGTTCGCTCCTACTTTCTGTCCGAATTTCCAGGACCAACCGCCAGCGGTTAGCGACAACCTCGCACGCCGACTCCTGCGACGTCATTTGCTGCCACAGGGGGAGCCCTTTTGATGCATGGGCGGAATTAATAGGGCGCTAAAGAAACTAGTCGACGACGCGTTCCGGGAACCTTAACATAGTGTTGCTTTCCTTTAGGTTCAAGTATTGGCGTCTCTCGGACGGACCTAGTCATTTGAACCAAATCGACGAAAGCAGAGATTTCTACCGCGGGGTCATCTTAATGCTCGTGAGTGAGAGAAATCAAATTTTTTTAAAAAAAGGTCGACAGCATCCAAAATTTAGCAATACCTTAA
>JAZHYW010035395.1:0-23575 GCA_037355805.1 Ixodes ricinus
CACGGTGTAAGATAATACTCTTCAGGTGAGGACAGCGCGCTCTTCGCGACGTGCCGATAAAGTTCGCTTTTCACTCTCTCTCTTTCTCTCTCTCACTATGGTTTCAAGCGGCGCCGGCAGATGACTCGTCGACCCGTGGGTCGGCGGGCCTCGTCTCCTGCGCTTTTCAATGGGAAACGCGTTTTTTTAAAAGTCGTATTGTGCATGCGGTGCGTTCCTTATAACCCGGCACTTGTAGTATGTGTGTTGCTTAGGCATAGATTCGTCGTTTGTCTTAGTTTCGTGGCTCAACGGCAGCGAGGGCAGTTTTATGAAGACACTAAAACAGAGGCATTTGGCGCGGTATTCAAACGGGCTAAGCGGGTATGTGTCGGCGCTTCCCTGGAATTTCATCCCTTTCTAGGTCTTAGGTTCGTGAGCATCAGACACTAAACACCTAATGTTGGGATTCATATTTTCTTGGCAAAACATCGCGGGGACAACATCTCTACAGCAAAGCAACGCATTGAACAACAAATGCACGGTAAAATAATTTTTTTATTGTGGAGGTCGTGATTGTGGACTGCTCACGCGCTCTCACAAGAAAATGCCGTAAATACATTCTTCGTTAAGAACGTTTGTAATAAAATAATAACATTGAAATAAAGAGCCGAGCAAATGGCTTTGTTGTGGGAAAGACAGCAGAACGCTGGACTATCAATGAACTGCTTCAGTCTACTTCTTACACAGCCTCGCTTCTTTCTTCTTCTTGCCACTTTCTTTCTGTGTATTTCTTGCTTTTCCTTTGCAGTATTGGCGCATTCTCATCATGATGTAATAGCGCAGAATTCTGGCTACCGCGTCCGTCTTGTGCTCGGGGCAAGGAAACGTGATGTTTTTGTCGACTACATGCTCTATGGTGTCCCAGAACACCTCAGGATCGTCAGCATGCTTAGAGAAATAACCTTCAGCTGCTTTGAGGAGGGTGAATAACTTATAATTCGGGTGGGTCAGCCCTCCTCTAGTCTTGGCATTAGTGAGGGCAGCTTCCGGTGCACAACTTGAAGTCACAGTAAGGCAACCTCTGCAGACAGGGCAAGAAAACATGGAGCGTAGTCTACGACTAAGAAAGCCAGAAACGTAGTAAATTACGCAGTCAACCGCCTGTGTTGTCGTTGCATCAGCAGGCAGAACTTCTTCGCAATCCCACGACTCTGTGTTAATTAGCCCGTCCAGTTTAGCACGGATTTCTGCAAGTTGCCTTTCAGAGCTGTCTTTTTCATTCTTGAATATGGTCTTGAAAGAAGAAAAATCGAGAATCGGAGCTTCTTCTTTCACTTCGCAGTTTCCGAACTTGGGTGGCTTTAGTAGTGTGTATATGCTCAGCGTTCTGTACAGCTGCAGGAATGTCGGCATGTCCGGATGGTCATTCTCGCCTGCTGCTTGCCGAACTTTTCCGAAGAACCGTTCCAATGGATCTTGGTTAAACTTAGAGGTCAGGACATATATAAAGTTGCACTCATAGAGTAAATAATGGCAAAGATCAACCGTAGACTTCAGCGTGACTCGAAGACCTTCAGCTGTCGTTTTTGTCAGAAACATGTCCTCGGTTATTGATCCATCTGAAAGTTCTTGCTCCCACTCGTTCAGCCATTTCAAGCCTTCTTGTAGGACCCTGATGTCGCTGCCACCTTGCCTTATTCCTTCCGTTGGGTGTCGTCGATTCAAGGCATCAAACAAATCGTTAAGTCTCGCTGTGAACTCAACAGTGCCTTCACAGTCATATAGGTTTGTCACACCTCGTTTCTGGTAGTGCTTCATACCGGCAGCCATGGACCCGCTGAACACTTGCGTAGCAAACTTCACTCGCATTTTGTCCATGTTGGATGGATAAATATGGCGCTGAGTTATCTTAGGGCACGCCTTGAGCTCTCCTGGGAGTGCCTCGTCTTCCTTAAACACGGAAATGTAGTGTGACCATTTGACCCATTTTCCGTTTGTCTTCAGGGTCTTCAGGTATCTTTGTTTGAGCAGCCGGTTTCGAACACATTTAAATAGGTGAGGAACGTCTGAAAACATGTACACCTTTCGCTCAGCATCAACTGGGTGCTCAAAAAAGTGCTTGGCTTCCTGCATTTCACCAGTGACGCCCAGGTGTTTCCACATGGTGCGATTTGTGCTTGCACCATCGCACACGACACCGTCGATCATAGCTCCAGCGTCCTCAAGCAGCACAATAGCTTGTAGAAGAAGCTGACATAGCACTCGTGCCTCGCGTGGCGTTTTTTGAAGCAAACACAGCCACAGGCTGCGCTGAACTTTCAGCAAATGGACAAAACATAAACACGAGTGCATGATCTGCCAATTCTGAACTTTGCTTCTTGTTTATGCCTTGCTCAACTAGTCCGTCATAGCTCAAAGTCCTAGAATTGAGCCGTTTACACTGCCTCACTTGCATTTCGTCCACCATCAGCATGCCGTGCTTGGAGAACATCGACTTTCCGTTTAACTTTTTCTTCAAGGCAGAAAAAAAGTTCTGGTCGAAGCCGCACTTCATTCCGACAGTGGATATATATCGCCGGATGGTCTTCACTGATGGCAGAGGGAGGACGTCACTGTCTCTTAGGAACCTGTATCCTGTGGGCGTGCGAATATGTAGCAGCAAACACAGCAGCAGCCAGTTATCCGTGTACTTTCTTCCTTTCTTGGATTTATGCCGTGCAGCTGATATGCATTCTGTCACAAGCATTTGCTGCGCCTCTGAAAGGTTCGCTTCCTTGAGTGTTTTATGAAGGGATGCCTCACTTAGGTCTTTCAGTTTGCCTTGACAGGACAATAACTCTTCAGTCAGCTTTTTCTTAACTTTGAGTAGCCGCATCTTAGAACGGTAGCAGGCGATCCGTTGCTTTCTTAATACATCTACTTTCTGCTTGCTAGGTGGGCTCAGGATGATTCTGACTCGTCGGTGCTCTCGACGCTTGTCCATCCTTGACTTGTGAATTCGGAGGGTGTCTTTTAACCTCGCACAAAAACAACATGGCAGTTCTCCGACCTGGAGAATGGGGCATCGGTTGTGCCGCCAAGCACCAGCTGGATCCACGTAGCCACACTCAAGCTGCACGTTCGCATATTTCTCGTGTGGTGGTCCACCAGGACAGAGATTCAGATCATCGAGATGCTTTAGAGATGCAGTGACAGTGCTCCAGTCATCTCGGCAGCGCAATTCACATACACCTGGAACGGTTGCTATCTCGATTTTGCGATCAAGTGCAAATGTGTTTAAAGTGAACTCTGCTTCCTTGACTTGTTGAACATGCAACACTTTTAAGCACAGAGGCTTTCCAGATGACGATAGGCCAGCTTGTATAAAACAAATGCTGAGCAGTCCCTCTTGGCTCAATGTGCAGTGGTTCCACGCAATGCTCGGCAAGTGGGCGTTCGAGGGGTCCAAGCACACTTGTGGGCAATCGGTCTTGATGCATTTTGGCCTTTCTGCATCAGTCGCCTCTTTCGCTTCAGTCTGGTCATAAGCTCCCACGACACTTCTTTTTGGAGATGTCGGACTTGAAGCTAGTTTACTGCACGCAGGATCAGATGAGACTTCGTTTGTTGGGGGCGAAGCTCGCTAGAGGTACTAACCTTGTCCGTCCCGTCCGTCCGTCCACCCGGCGTCGCGTGATACATAAAGACAAAATGCTCGCGCAGTCGGCAGGATTCGAGTGGGGAAGACCCCTGTGGATTTCTATTCCATCGCCTTAACCACTCGGCCCAACTGCGGGACGAGTAGGGGGCTCGAGATGTGGTAGTGAAGCTCCAGAGCTGGGGTTTTGTCATGGATGAAACGTTGCATAGCCGTTCAACGTCGATTACGGAGAGGCGCTGCGGTTGCGTATATAATCGCGTTCGCTTTTGTCGTGGCTCAACGTTCTCTAGACCGAGAGGGCACTGCGGTCAAATGCCTCAATCGTGCATGCCACGTTCCTACGACATATTCTCTTTCGGCGTGCACCGTTGATTAATCGGTGGAGATGCGTTCGCAAGGCTTCTGAGTGGATCCAAGCTGATCCGCTACTAGAAGATCTACTGGGCTCTGCATTTCACCGACCATAAAGCAGTAATAATGAAGTCGAAACGCAACCCGGAACTCAGCACTACCTATGAGCAATTAAAATAATCAGCACCATCAGCACTACCTATGAACAATAAAATCAGTATCATCAGCACCACCAGAGCTTCGCCTCAATCAACATCATTCACCACGTGGAGATGCGGTCATTTTTCGTCCTGTGCTGAGCACGCTTCACGTGCTTCCTCGTGCATGCCAGTTTCTTCGGACGTTCTTTTTTCTTTCTTGCCGTTGGTTCCGGTGGCGCGATGCTCGGCAATTGAGTGCTGGAGGGGTCCAAGCACACCTGTAGGCAATCTGTCTTGGTGCTCTCTCGCCTTTCTGCTCCAGTCGCTTCTTTCGCTGCAGTCTGGTCACAAGCTCCCACACGGCTTCTCTCTGGAGATGTCTGACTTGAAGCTAGTTTACTGCACGCAGGATCAGATCGAGACTTCATTTGTTTCGTCCTGTGCTGAGCACGCTTCAGATATTAGCGCCGAGATGTTTTGGTGGCGCCCTCTTAGTGGCTATCTCCTCCGTGACGTCACAACTGGATTTGCCTCGCCGTGACGTCACCAGTTGTTATTCTGGCTACTTACCATCGGGTGCGACGACAGAGTTCGATGGTGTGTTTAAAAGCACGGTAGAAGCTAGGAGCCATCGCAATCTGAAACTAACACCGTCAAAGTTGACAATCTGACAGTGCTCATATGCCCATGTTTGGCCTAGAGCCACTAAATAAGCTACGCTTGAGAGTAACGACACTCAGTTGCCGACATTGTTGGCTCAACATCATGGTTGCCAGTTATCTGAGAGCTGTATCTGAACTGACAGGAAACGCTTTTCCGTCATCTACAAAAGTTGCAAACAGTCCGTCGAGCATGCAGAATAGCGATGTTACATGAGCTCTCCTAACATCGCATCAAATGGTGAGGCAGTCGCACTGTTTGAATCATGACGAGTACGGCAGATGCGGTCCTGTGCTTCAACAAGCCTCAATATGGCGGCGCCCGACAACAATGTCGCGGATACGGAGTGTCGATACTCTGAAGCGCAGCTTATTTAGTGGCTCTAGTTCGGCCAATCGTGGAAAGCTGACCACAGCGACGCTTTTGGCCGCGCACATCGCTAATACTTGCTCGTGCATGTCAGTTGCCTCAGCCGTTCTTTTCTTTTTTTTTTCTTGCCTTTGGTGGCGGTGGTGAGTGTCTGATCATGGGGGTCTTTCTTTGCCTTGGAGCTGTTGATGGCGGTGCAGAAGGCGGAAAAATGCAAGGAATAACGTCGTCGGAAAGAATGAACTTTTTTGGAACGTCAAGTCGGATTTTCCTTTCTAGCTCCGCGAAGTATCGTCCTTTCACAATCATGTCGTTGGTGAAATGCTTGATGCAAACAAAACCTTTAGGGCCAAGCGGACGGTCCTTTCGAGGAGTTGCTTGAGCCCACGCTTCCAGACGTGTGGGGTCGGATGGGACCTTGAACAGAGTCCTGACTGACCTTTTATTGCAACTAGGGTGACCTGAGTTGCAGTTGTGGATGAGGCATCTCCGGCCCATTGTCACTGCTTTGAAGCCGCGTCAAACACGTGGTCAAACGCCGCACACGACTTCTTCAATCTTCATTTCGTGTAGCGTACGGCGACTGGAGTTCCAAATGTCTCCGTCGCAATACGAAACGAAGCAAAAACGTGCAAAGCGACTCTTATTGTTATGCGGGTATTTTTGGGGCAGACGCTGAGCAGGCGAAATTGCGGCACCGGAGTGTCATAGCAACGAGATAATTTTTTCGCTCTCACAGAGTTTCGCCGTTTGGCCGCCGGCGACACTGTCAGCCGCGGGCACGGTGGCCGCTGAATGATGCTTTCGGATGCCCGTCGAACGCTATCTGATTGATCGCGCCACGCATTTAGCCCGCCATGTCCTCACCTAAAGAGTGTATCTTACACCGTGGCCTAAGACCTCAGGGGGAGCGGCAGTTGAGCACCGAGGGGGAAGATGAACAACACTAAAAAGCTAAGATAATAGCAAGGTTTGAGTCTGGTCTTCGCATAGGAACGGCGAAAGTCAAAGGTCTCGTAGCGCGCCGCAGACAGTGTCTGCTAAGCCGTCTGCTTACGGAGAATAACCTGGACGTTTTAGCAGTCCAGGAAACAAAGGTAGAAAGGGAAAGTCACACCGAACTAATGGTGAAATGTTTTACGTCTAGATATAACGCATGTGTAAGCCAGTGCTGTGGGCACATCTTGGGAGTGTTGCATCTTTATAAAGAAAGCATAAGGGATAATAGAAGAACGTGTTGTATTGTGCGAGCCGGGCCGATTTATTTTGTGCGACTTTACCTTTTCTAAATTAAACTGGATGGTTGTTTACTTCTATGTGCCAAACGTGGAAAGCAAACGGCGCTTAAAAAAAACTATTTTGACATATTAGCCGAGTGATAGTCTTATACTACTCCTGGGGGATTTTAATTGCGTTTGTAGGCCAAAAGACCGTTCAAACTGGGCACGCGATAAAGATAAAACCGGAGAACTTTAAATCAGTTCATCAAATCAAATCAAAAACCGTGCCACATCTTCGAGATCAAAGACTAATGATATCGAAGATGTGGCACTGTTTTTGTCGACTGGAAACCAGGTGATCTACACACACCACCAAGGCAGTAGTCACGCGAGGCTCGACAAAGCTTATCCGTGAGCTGAGCTATTGCCCCACTGTAGTGAACACGCAGTTAAGTATGTGTCATTCAGTGACTACAGTTCAGTGACGTTCACCATGGGTCGACGCCAGAAGACCGCTAGCTTTTCTTCGGAATTATGGAAGCTAAACTGAAAACTTCTTGAAGATTAGGAATGGACCGAGAAGGTACAAACTAAGCTTGTAAAAAATTAAAGACGCAACAGGGGACAAAATTTGTGCAGAATGGGAACATTTTAAACAACAGAAAAAAAAGGGGTTTGTCAAATAAAGGGGCGAGAACAAGGAGTGGAGAGCGCACTACGATTGGACTTAGAACGGCCACATGGCAAGGAGGCGAAAATGCAGGGGTCTTCAAATACGACATCAACAGCGTTAAAGCAAAGCTGGGAGAAATAGACGACGAAGAGCAATATAAAGGAGCTATTGGCCCAGCTCGGGCCGAAAAGTTGCCTATCGGGGAAGCTCCCACTAAGCGTGCGCTTGCGATAAAAAGAAGTGTGGAACTGGAAATCAAATCGCGGAGATAGAATACAATGGCACAGTGACCAGTGATCAGACTCTCATTCAGCGCGCGTTTGTTTATTATTATGGACAATTATCTGAGAACAAGACACCCAGGGCACAAGGGTTTGATACCGAATTTTTTTCTAGTCTGCCGAGGCTAGACAGCGTCATCGGACAGTTTCTGGAAGAACCAATAAGTATAACCGAAGTCGTAAGAGCGATAGATGAACTTATCGTAGGTAAGTCACCGGGACCGGATGGATTAATCACGGTATTTTATAAAAAGAATTTACCCGGACATCGGGCCGTTGCAGCATCGAATCTTTTGTCGATTCTATCAGGCTAACGAATTACCACCCTGTTTCTTGAGTACATAAAAGTATACAGTCCTTATTCCTAAAAGTAAGGACGCAGCTAAGCGTCGAAGCACTAGGAACTATAGGCCAAATACACTGGCAAACGTAGATTATAAAATACTAATGAAGGTGCTGGCTAGGAGGCTGCAAAGCGCGATAGGGCAAATTGTTGGCCCATGTCAGACATGCGAGATTAAAGGAAGCCGTATATGCACAAATACACACGCCGCTGCAAGTGTACTAGAAGTTTGTGACTCGGAATATGAAAAATAGCAATGAACCAGCTAGACCTGGAAAAGGCCTTTGATCGTGTGTGCCATTAAATTATTTTTAGCATTATGGAATATATCGGCGTTGGTTCGGTTCTACTTCAGGGAGTAAAAAAGGCCTACTCAAATTGCTAAACAAGACTTGATTGTTGTCAACAGAGAAGTTAGTTGTTTGATGAACGTTCGCTCTTCGGTGTGGCAAGGATGCCCATTGTCCCCTTGGTTTTCACAATATATTTGGAGCCTTTCTGTCGTTCCATACTTCAATGTACAGACATCGAGGGATTTATTTTTAATCAAAGAGAAGTTAAAATACTGTCACACGCGGATGATATACCTATGGGCTTTCCCTAGAACATTCTCGTGAGAACACAGATTACTGGCGCGAGGAAACTGATAAACTAAAGGCGGCTACGGAGAAGTGGGTGAAAAAGGACTAGTGTATTTTCGCGAGAGCGACTGTTTGTAGTTTGTTCTTCATGGACAAGCTTTTAGTATGTCCTCCAAGTGTTACACTGTTCTCGAGTGAACACTCAACGGATTCATCGCGTGTTCGCAGTGTTTACTTGGGCGTCGCAATGGGAGCGAACTAGCCGTAGCAATCTTTTTCTTAGGCCCAAAGAGGGTGGTGTAGGGCTGTGTCACTTATTCACACGTCAAATTATTCCACGAATTATGTTCATTCTCGATCAATCTGATTCGTTTATTCGAACGGTAATTTAAACAAAGCGACGTCCTACCGAGATTTGTTGTATCGACTTGCCGAGTGCAATATGGACTTTCGCGATATTCGCGAGATGTTGTATCCGCATGTCGTTTTCTTTTCGAAGTGTCTAGCGTTACGTCCGACGTAACCCAAGTTACGTCCAAATCTCCGCCTTCCCTAGGTTCACGGGGGGAGAGAGGAGGGCCGGGGAGGGTTAGGTATACGCGTTTCCAGTGTTCCGTCCGGACGTAACGCTATACTTCGTTTCAGCTTGGGTCCAGACGCAGCCGATGCTACAAGCACGAGCGTGTGGCTGTCACGGGTGTGGAGCTTTGAAGAAGAAGAAGAAAAGGAAGAGGCGAATCGCGAGAAACGGATGGCAGGTGCGGCAGTTCTGATCCGACGCTTCTTGAAACCGGCAACGCTCCGGCTACTGAAGCCTCACCGAAACCGGCCCCGCCCGGTTCTTGAGGACCCGGCAACGCTCCGGCTCCCGAAGCCTCACCGAAACCGGCCCCGCTCCGGCTCCTGAGGACCCGGCAACGCTCCGGCTCCTGAAGCCTCACCGAGACCGGCCCCGCTCTGGTCCCCGAGAACCCGGCAACGCTCCGATCCGTCAAGCCACGACGAAGCCGGCAACGCTCCGGTTCCAGAAGCCACGACGAACCCGGCGACGCTCCGGTTCCAGAGGCCACACCGAAGGCCGCAACGCTCCTGAAGCCCCGCCACGTCAGGCGTGAGTCGAGCTTTGTGAGGACTTGACTACGGGGACTCTGGTCTGCTTTGAACTCCTTCTTTTTCTCTATTGTTTGATAACTACCTCCGGATTTCCATTCACTATTTTAATACATATGCACATGCCTTTGTTTCACCTGGTCTTGGCTCAATCATTTCGCGTGTTGGACTGGGCGGAACGTGACAGTGGCACTGAACAGTGCCTCTACTGCACGAGCGCGCGTGCTTGGCAGGGACGCTGGAAGCCCGGAGCTCGCGCTTGTAGCATCGGCTGCGTCTGGACCCAAGCTGAAACGAAGTATTCGCGACTCCAGCAAAACGAACGACACCTAGCGGGAAAACACTGAACTGGCCGGACCAGGTCCTTTCGCGATTTCTGCTCGTCTCTTCTGGGTTCCGTGTTTGCATGTTGTCGGTGGATTGCGCGACAGAGCAGTTCTACCGGTGTCTGTGTCGTAACCGTAGTACCGCCTTGTGACCCAGGTTGCTCTGCACGCGACCTATGGAACCGCGTGAGCCAGACATTCTGCGTTTCTCAACGTTCATCAGCACAGTGGAAGGACAGTGGGCAGTCCTTTCCTCGTTTCCTCGAAGAAAGTCAAGCCTCTGGAAGCTCGCTTACCCCAACACATCGCCGCAGGTTCGAAACGTGGAGAATAAAAAGCGGGGCGAACCATTTGGAGTGCAATTCCCGCTCGCTGATGCCCCAGCGTTGTGCGTTGAGCTGGCACATGGCACGGCACGACCTGGATTCGACCGCCATATTTGCCCGATAGTGGCGTCCCTATAGGTCGCTGGAGTCGCGAATAGCCACAGCGTTTTCTTTTTGTACGGTTTTCCTTTAAATATTTGTCTTCTGTATCGCGCAAAACTTTGACGCGGAATCTAGTGGAAATGCTTATGCCTACGCCAACGTATAGGTTCATGTATTCTGGAGCGTCGGGGCAGGATATACTCAAAGAGTTTTAGAACGCCTGTGTCCCTCCAGTGGTTAAGCCATTTTTTTTAAAACTCCACAGTGAGGCATTGTGAAGACATTTTTAGAAGCGAAGGGAATGAATTTATACTGGACGGTGAACTGCACGCTGTGTAAAAAAATGAAAGCCGTTTACAACTCCCTGTAACGCCAAATTAGAGCGGAGCTCTTGAGGAGGGGAAGGCGCGGGAAGGGGGGTCACGTGACCTCGGGGCGGTCACGTGACCTGGAGTGCCACGTGACCTGAGGGTCACGTGACCTGGTGGGTCACATGACCTGGGGGTGGTCACATGACCTTGGGGGTCACATGACCTTGGGGGTCACGTGACCTTGTGGTTACGCCGACGCCGACGCCGACGCCACTCAAGCCGGAAACGGGCGCCTAAAAGCTGGGCTCTAAAAACCGGAAAATATTCAGCGCATTTTTTTAATTGTTGGGACGATTTCCTTTATTGGGACGTCCTCCAACGCACTTTAAGAAAAGAACTCCCTTAGCGCCTCCTTGTATTAGGTTCTTGCCGTTTGACAGTGAGCGAGTGCCATACAGTTTGTTTAATCATGCTTTTGGGTCTCCTAGTATATGGAAAAGCCGAATGGCGGTGCGTGATGTAGAAGTTGACGCCCGTTTTGTCCGGTACTACTTTATAGACTGTATAAAACGCCTCAAGGAATGCCATACGCTAAGCTAAATAGGGACATTGAGTGGTTGCCAGGTTTGGACGAGTTGGCAGCCTTATGAACCTTTTGATCCTCAATCGTTATGGTTCACCGCCAAAAGACCGGCGGGAGCATTTTAGCCTCACGTGTCCTTGTTAGACCAGTGTGCCTGTCTTTCGTATTGATTCACTGTCTGCTCATCTTGTTTTTGTACCTGCATCATGTTATCAAGGTAATATTAAATTTCTGCATGGCGTAGTTGGTAGCGTGTCTGCGTTCGCAAGCAAAACGTCATGGGTTTTATCCCGCTCCGCCTAAAATTCATCGATTTTGTTTTTCTTTTTAAGGCAAATGAATTACTTATTAACCAATCAGGATTTTCCCGTCACGCCGACGCCGGCTTTTCTGTGACACAAGCTCTTTGAAGATATCGCTCTAAAAAAATTGTGAGTTTTCCTTTTTATAGAACACGCAGACAACCAATCACGGCGAACAATGGAAGGAATCGAATCCATCAAATGACAAAAATACTATTAAAAAAAAACAAAAAAAAAACAGCGATGTGCGCGATGCCAATAATATTTTTTTTAAAGTCATGTTTGCCAACGAGAGATACGAGCGGCATCATGGTCCAATCACAAAACAGGAGCTGAACGCCGTTTTGACGCTAAGAACTGCGTGAGCGTTTGAGGATGATACCGATCGTTCTTCTCATTGGTTGCATTAATTCAAGAAAGAACACCAGTTGGTGTTTCGAGTACACCGTGGTAATGGCAATACTCTCTTAAAATGCCTGCGCGTCTACTTAGCCGCCAATGCACACGAAGAGCCAATCTCTGCGATCTACATAATCTGCTGAGCGAATGATGAGGTGGAACATCTGTTTAGACCTCAAAATTACGTCTGCGCTGTGGCATTACGCAATGCAAACATGACGCTTTGCATTGCGTAATGCCGCAGCGCAGACTTCATTTTGAAGTCTAAACGGGTGTTCGGCCTCACCATTCGCTGAGCTGATTTCGTAGATAGCAGAGATTGGCTCTTCGAGTGTTTTTGCGGGTAAGTAGAGGCGCAGGCATTTTAAAGAGTGTATATAACTGGGTCGAATTTGAACTAGCTTCCTTCCTAGGTTCACATTCTTATATCAACTAGTTGTAAAACTTCATATCTCAGGCACCAATAGAGCCCAGGGCTGGGCAGTATCCCGATACAAATGCATCGCGATAGTATCTTTGAGATACCTTTTGGTATCCGTATCTTTGTAGCGAGATATACCTAGAAAGTATATCTGTATCTTAGTAGAGAAGTACATTTACGATGTATGGATTGTATCGGAATACTCTGCCAGGCTTAGGCATCTCGTTACATATATCGGCTGTTTGCTATAAACTGGAAACAACCGTTTGGAGCGAGTGACCCCGGAATATGTAACACGAACGCGACGCATACAGGAGGGCGTTTTCCCGGTATATTGCAGAGAGTCACAAAGATTTAGGGTAACGAATGAAAACAGACAAAAGAACAAAGGGGGTTCGAGAAGAGGTCTCTTGCAACAATATCTGGATAAGCTTGCGGTGACGCGCGCACCGACATAGAGAGGCTCCTGAGAGACCATTTGTCCGCTCGACTCGATCGGCTCCTGAGAGCATCGGATTACGATACCCGTTTCAAGTGCCGTGTCATCGGCGGAACATTGCCGCACGCTTGCATCAGTTCGGCGCAGTATCCAGATTAGAGAACATTGGATAATAACCTCATGGCTCACCATCGCACCGCGGATACTGCTTTATCGCCTGGTAGCCGTATTGCCTCGCAATTTCATCAGTTCACCCCACCCCGAGGTAACTCTACGCACGAAGGTACGAGAAAATACGGCTGAAGAGTGCACAGGGACACGACACAGAGGGACTTCACAACAGAACGGCACCAGACTTCGAGAGATTGCTCCTGGTCTTTGGACCTATCTTAACGAAATAAGAAGTTAGTGTTTCATCGAACCGTTCTAGACCATTTGAACTTCGAGCCTGGAACAACCCAAGACGCTACAAGCTCCTCCAGTGAATGCCATGCTACTATTTTCAGCTTACCAGAGTGAAAGCTGGAAAGGTGGCGAGTGCAGGAATACAAAACTGCCGATCCTGAACGGTAGAGAGCTTGTGTGACTTGTGTGAGGAATTATTTTTTGGTTCTCATTTCGCAGCAGGTTCTGTGCAGATAGTGCAGACGGCTCCGGATCCTTGGTCCCCATCTTAGATCACTCAGAAGCATTCTAAACGGCGGATAAAGTTTTGCGGTATTCGGGGTGCCATTTGTGATTAGATAAAGGGTTCGAGGTAAGGGAAGGTACATGAACCGGCACAAAGAGATAAACCTTCTTGATTGCAATCCCCACAAACATGCGCCCATCGCACGTCACACCGTTCGCGGCATAATATTTATCTCGGCACGTATCCGTATCTGTGTTTCGGGATACTATCTTGCCGTTTTTGCAAAAAGTATATCTGGGATATCCTGTTACCTAAATCACAATTTTATTTTATATAATCTTCAGTTTGGTTTTAGAATACACCTGTCGCAGGTATTCTCGAATACTTCCCGAATACTTTTTTCAATGTATATCTGCCCAGCCATGCACTAGATATATCTAATTATGTATATCCCAGCTTATAACATATATTAGAGTATTCTAACATTTGTAATAAACAAACAGTGATGAGTTATGCGGTCAAATGTTTTTTTTAGATATTAACTAAAACAGTGTTAATCGATGATCCGGTAAACATCTGCACATGCGTGAAATGTGTGTGCATTTCAGTAAAGCATTCTTAGCATTCGTTTTCTAGGGAAGCGATTTTGCGCCATCCTGATCACACAAGAAAGACTTAAGTAATTAGAAACAGTCAATACGGAGGTCATTCAATGTCCGTACGTACGCATAGAAAATGTGTTTTTGAGATGTTTTCACGCTTAGCTGGTGGAGGGGAGTGAAAGCTGTGAAAATGGTTTCCCAAACGGGAGGAATGAGTGCAACTCTGTTCCTCGCAACAAACTAAAAAATATATATATATATATATGTGGGAACCATTGGGTTCCCTCTATCCCTATCTAGGCCTAGCTTCAAGCAGGCCGCGGGAGCCGTCGTCATCAATGGCGTCGGCCTCCCCGATACAAGGAACCACGAGGTCGAATTCCCCGAAGGGGCCGGCTCTCCCTTGCCCATTTTGGGTGAACGCGCCATCGGCACACCCTTGGGAGTGATTATGGACGCGTCCCGTTTTGGAGTGACCTTCTACCGGCCTCCCCGGGCGCGTCTATTTCCCGCAGGCTACATAAGCCGGCCACACCCTGTGGCCGGGGCTCTTGGTTAGGGGTGGCTACGCTCGACGGAGCATTCATCGTTATTTTACTGCTACCCCTTTTCCGTGATCCTGCCAGTTACGGCAGCGCGGACCCTTCTCCTGGTGATCCTGTCAAATAAGGCAGCGCCAACCTCATTTCTCTGTTGTTTCGCCTACGGGCGCAAAGCGTGTGGCGTAAGGCCAATAAACACGTTTCTACGGTATCCCTGTGTTTGGTGTGTTCTCCCGTCCATCGGAGCCTAACGGCAGTCAGCGGACGGACCCGGCCGTAGCCGCTATAGCAGCGGACTACGGAGTGGGTGTTACCTCACAGCGATCAGCAAGGTAAGTCGAAACCCACATTTTGCAACCGACGAGTTACGGAGTGGGTATTTGCCTCATTGAGGACTTTGGGGTAAACTAGAATCCCTACAATATATATATATATATATATATATATATATATATATAAGTCGAAAAGATTGTCTGCTAAAGTCGCCGGCTCTCGGCGCCGTATGCTCGTTCGTTGGCGCAGTTGGCATCGCGACCGCTTGCGCCATCTCTTGCCTCCCGTGCGGAAACAGCGCCGTATTGTTTGAAGACCGGTGGCTTCGCTGCGTTTCTATAGACCTTTTCTGCAAGTGCGCCACCATCTTGACATTGACGTCACTTCCAGTATGGGCGAAAACATTGTTTTGCCTTTGCCACGCCAATAGAGGGCATTTAGGATATAAGCGTAACCGTCACACTTTGTCGTTTTGCCTCCCCTTTATTTTTTTACTATTTGCAGATTGAAACGTTGGATTATTTTTTCGTCGCCCATACCGGATACGCCTATTAGGCGGCTGGGGACGAGTAGCACAGAAAAGGTCTATAGGAGCTAAGCCTTTTTCTTTCTTTACTTTTTTCTCAGGTAAAATCGCTCTTTGCAAATTCTACAAAAAAAAAACAACAACAAAAAACAAACAAACAACACCATCTGTGGGCAACGCGGCACAAAGTCAATTTAAAGAGCCTGGCCGCTCCTTGAAACACGCAGTGTATATATATATATATATATATATATATATATATATATATATATATATATATATATATATATATATACATGACTCTGCACTGAGCATCAAGTTGTACCATGCTCAGTGCCACAACGCTGGACCGTATTTCGGTCTCCGCTGTGGTCTGCGCAAAAGCGCACTGGCGCTTCAAAGTGTCAAGGACGACGAGCGCTGCGACGCCCCTCCGTCACGAAGCAATGTCCCGTATCAATGTTTACTCTGCTGCTGACGCGTCGCATACCTGCGTCAGATGAAGCTGGCGTCGCGCACTCTATAGACTCTGAGCGAGGTATTTTCCGACGTAGAACTACGCTTTCTCCGCACTTGGAAGGGGTGAAACGTTGGGCCGACGATGTCACGAAAACCTTGGTCACGGGAGTGACGTCACGCACGTCAAAAATAAATTTGAAGTTATTTTGAACGCGGAAGTAAGAAAACAAAAGAACCTGCGAGTTCTCATGAGTGACGACGCACTCCTCGCACCGCAGTGCACCAATGACGCCTCCGCCACGGCGCCGTCGACACCTTCCCCGTTCTTCCCGCAAAACAAAAAAAAAAAAAACAACAACAACAACAACTTTGTATTGTATGTTTGAAAAAGGCCCAATAGCGCGCCCAGATTTTCTCCATCGACTTACTTCGCACGCAATTCCCCACATATGCGACTGGGAGATGACGGCGCGGAAGGGGGGGGGGTGCAAAATTACTTGTACGGGACTCTGAGCCAGCGGGCCTTCACTTTTTTGCGCACCCGCCATCGTCATGCGGCACGAGTCCGTGAACGTATCTCCAGCTGTCACAAACCACACATGTGGGTCGAGTGGACGGGGCATGGCCTCTCTATATATCACTCCCCCCCTCTCTCTTCTTGTGCCACTAACACGCAGTTCTACGGAAATTTATGCAGCATAGTACAACTATGCACTCTTGACCGATTTTAGTTCTGTGCTGTCTAGCTGATTCGTACGCATCAATACTCTGAGCTACGCTTTCTGTACAGTCACCGACAGCTTCATTCGCTCAGCAGCCAATCAGATTGTTACAGTACTGAGTAAAAACGCCGAAGGACCAATCGCGAAGCGTGACGTTTCGCATTGCTTAATCAGTCACAACTCAGACTGCGGTTTTGGTCATCCAGCCCAACCAGGTCATCCAGGTGGCCAGTGACGTGACGTCATCAGTGACATCACGTCACTGGTGATGTCACTGATGACGTCATTAGTGACGTTCATAGTGATGACGTCATCAGTGACAATGACGATGGCGATGACGGGGACGTTATCACGATGACGTCACTGATAGCGTCATCAGGATGATAATGCCGATGACGTCATCACAATGGATCTCCCGTTGACGTCACGGAGCACTCGTGAGGTCACGTGATCCCCGGTGACGGCACGTGAGCACCGTGCGGTCACGTGACCCCGGGTGACGTCACCGAATGAGACCACGCCGTCGAGATCACGTTAAGACTTCACAGTCACGCCGACGGTACGACGGCAAACGCCGACGCCGCTCTGGTAGAGGACTAACAAGCAGGATGACGAGGTGAAGAGGAGGGAGGAAGGGTATACCTTCCCTAGTACCCTTCTCCTCCTCCTCAAGAGCTGCGCTCTAATTCGGCATTACAGAGAGTTGTAAACGCGCATTCCTTTTTTTATTGATTGTGTTGTTGGGAGGGTAGTGATGTGTCCGGTCGTCAGCTCTCGAGCGCGCGCTCGCTGGGTGGAATCGTAGTCCGGGCTGTGTGGGCAATGAGCCGCGCTTATTCGAGATATCACTCCGCTGTTCCAGCGGTCGGAGGCGCGGGGATCCTTCGCTCGCTATTGACTAACCGTGGTCCTGGTTTCGGAACATGCTCTTCCCATCGGCTGAGATGACCTTGGCGTGTTGCGACCTTCGATTGCTTTTTTAATACGGAAATCGGCCGCGTATCGTCATGATTTAGGCATTTCTAGAATGCTTAGAGACAGGAGAGTGAGTTATCGCCATATTTAGGCGATCTCAGAAACCTCCTCAGGCCACCTTTAAGTGAGATCGATAGTTCAGTCAACCAGAAAGGACTGTCCATAATGGCCAACGAAATATTTTTTTACTAGTAAAATTACAGGAAGAACAGATGCAGTCATGTGTGCCTTCATTTTTTTGTGTCTACCTGATAAACTTCGGAAGTTCCGTTTCGTAAAATTTTAGAAGACTGTTTTTGCACTACGATAAGGATACTCAATTGCGATACGATAAACTTATAGGAGCCATCTCAGAATGCACGTGTAGAGCAGCAGCGACACAGAATCGTCAATTCAACTGGCAGCATTTTCAAGTAGTGTAGTGGTGCCTGGAACGCGACTACACGACTGGGTGTGAGTTGCGTCCTATCCTGCCCGTGGCACATTGAGAGTGGCCCCAAACTGGCTGGGCACAACGCTGTAACTATAGCCATCGGCAGCCTTGTTTAGGACATGAGACAATGGGTTCTATCATTTGAAAGAGAACGCGAACGCTCGTTTTGTGTTAATATTTTGGGCATTGCACCTGTTTGGATTTATGTATTGTGCATATTTCGGTACAGGACAGCGAGTACTGCGATCGTTGGGCTGTTACACATACCGTGTTAGTTTTAATGATGTATCCTTCTCCTATCTTGGGGTAAGGGATCGATTGCATGTTCAAATAAATTACTGTTGCTTTTATAGCGATACCACATAGGCACGGAATGGTCTTGTTTGAAAGAAATAAAGATTAATTAGGAGTATCAGTGATAAGCATGCCCTTTTAAGGGTTTCTGCACCGCCTTCGGTGCCATAAAAGGGATGTGTCCCCGCAGCTAGCAGACGCACCTGAGTTGGAAAACGTACAATCTTGTTGCCATTCATGAGGGTATGTGCACCACAAAATTATTGAGGCAGTGTCGAAACATACGAGGAGGCTGTGCTGTACAATGCGACGGGCTAGCTGAAGGAGCTGCAGAAGCGAAACACTGCAGATAGTCGCTGTTACATCAATACTTTTTTCATTCTACGATGGCCGTTAGTAGTGGTGAACGTTTAGGCTTCAATATAACACGCATAAGCCGAGGCAAACAACCCTACCAGCAAAGCAGATCCTGGCAAAACGGCGTCGGGCATTGCTGCACAAAGTAGGTACACTCTAAGACAAAAAGGTGTCAAAGGAGAGTAAGTGCCTAACTTACTCTGCTGTTTGCTCTCTGCATCAAAGTTACTCTTTCGCGACCCCTTCTTTCGATGATACTCTCCCTTAACCCTCACTCGAACAGGAGAGTAACTGTAGCGAGAGTTAGTTTCTCCTCGCGATATCACGGGCTGTCAACAGATGGCGCCGCTATGGGGTCGGCGCATGTTCGACGCTGCTCGGCGCAGATTTTCTTTTTTCTTTATCCGGGGAAGGTTTTTTTGTTTTTTTTCTACAGGCTTCTTTTTTTCTTTGTTTTCTTTTTGTTGGGGGAAGATGTGCAAGGATGTTTTAATAAGTGAGTTGGTACAGCCTACCTTTATTTAATTTTGTCAACGCGCAATTCAAATGTTTTTCCTGCAAAGTAAAAAAAAAAAGGTGCAGAATTTACAGGTGAGCTTTTGCTGCTCCTTTGTGCATATGTGTCGCCAGCGATATGAGCTCATGGGGACCGCCAAATGGGGCCGCCGATGTCCGCGTCTATGCATCGCCCTCCCGTCGCTGCCAAACGCATGGGACTTTTCGCTTTAGATTACTATGTCGACTCTATGATCTTGACAGAAAAGCTTCGTACCCTAACTACGGGTTTATGGACTGCACTTCGTGTCAGGTGAAGAACCTTTTTACGATTGACCAAAGAAAATATTCTGTAATGTGGTTATACAAAGACGGCTCCTTACAGCATTACTGCTGTTACAATAAGCCGCCGAATGCCTCCAACATGGCGCCAAGGCGCTGATGGCGAACGACAATGTTGGTTTTGACCTGCAGTTTAGCCGGAAGTGACGTCATCTGCAACAAACCTATACTTAGAAACGCAAAAAACAAACAAAAAAAAAAACAGCCGAGCTGAAAGAAGTAGTAGTGCAAACTCGGAGCACTACTGGCAACTGAGTTTTATTTGGAAAACACGAACATTTTTGCACACCAGTCGCGTAGCCAGGGGACGGGGGTTGGGGGGGGGGGGGGGGGCAGTGTTTAGGGTCGGAACACCCCCGGTATTTCATGGTTGTCCTCGTTACCCCTTTTCCCTTTCCAATATCAGTATATATATATATATATATATATATATATATTATATTATATATTATATACAGGGTGTCGAACCGGAACCGAACCGAACCGAAAACCGGAACCGAACCGGTATTTTTTCCGGAACTGAACCCGAACCCGAACCGTTATATTGTTATCGCGATGAACCCGAACCGGAACTGAACCGGAAAAAAAATAACGGTTACCGGCTCATGTCAAAACGGTTCGGCCACGCGCTGTTGACAATGAATGTGCTATCAATGCCATTTGTTTTTTAAGTGCCGTCAACTGACACACACCTCGCTTACATATTTTTCTTCTCCACTCAGTCTTAGGAATATAAACGCTGCATCTATGAATCTTGACAAACGCTGCATCCATGAATCTTGACATAGGAACCAGTATTGCGCTGGTCGCGGCTTGCACGGAAAAAAAGAATTAAAAAGCTGTGCAAAAAAAAAAATCGCGTCACGGGATTTCATTTTCTTACAATCTCGTAAATCCTAAATGCTGCTGTGTGCTCATTTCATAACACGTTTCTAGAACGCGCGAGTTCTTGAAGCTTGCTTCCATCGGAATGAGAAAAGAAAAGGCTGTGGAGTTTGATAATGTTTGAGGGAGAGAAAGAAATTTTATTTACAGTTGAAATGAGCATTCATGAAATATATCTGCTCTTCGCTGCCCCAACCACCGGTCAGAGTATATCGAGCTATGAAGTGTCAAGATTTACATGCCGTATTTTTTCGTACCGGAAACTCGATAAATGCGGGGAAAGAAACAGGGATACAAACCCTATAGTCGCTCGCGGAGAAGCGAAGCTGCGCGCACTTTCGAATTTGACAAAGGATCTGCCGAGCTTCTGTTGCTTCCGTCGCCTGCCCAGCGTAGTCATGGGACTCAAGCGGGCGCGTGCGCTCAAACCAACGCTCAGCAGACGCTGGAGTTAGCGCCCGTGACAGACAGCCCTGTCATCAGACAGTCGTTGTTTGCCGCTTGCATTGGCTACAGGCTTTTATAAACGTTATGCACTACTAGTTTCGACGATGTATCCCGTTTCGTATGTGCTGATTTCAGATGTTTTGTTTGTAATTTATTTTGATGTTGCAATTTGTCATTTATAATTTCCGAACCGGTTCGCGAACCGGTTCAGCGCCCCGAACCGGTTTGCGAACCGGTTCGCGGATCGAATTAATCGAACCGGAACTGAACCGGAACAAAATAAATTTACCTGAACCTGAACCGTAACCGAACCCGTATTTTTTTTCGGTTCGACACACTGATATATATATATATATATATATATATATATATATATATATATATATATATATATATATATATATATATATTCTTTTTTTGATAACTTACTACGGCGAGGGGCCGTGCCCACAACATACCAAAGCAAAACGAAGACTACGCTGTCCGTGGACTGCGTGAAAAACACATCTCCGGCTCCGGCTCTTCGAACGGCTCTCTCCAAACTTGGCCATGTTAGTAACCGAAGCCTTTCTCCAGGCTCGCAGGTGCGAAGGGCTCAGCTCCCGACGTCACAAAAGCCGCGAAATCCTGACCCCGAAGGACGCTGGCCTGGCCTCGGGGAATGCAGGCGGCTTAACTAAAGTCCCCCTTCTCTTTGAGTGTCAAGGACTAGACGACAATTTCAGGGCAGCGCAACAAAATTCAAAAATAGCAATACTCTGACTTTACGAACCTTACAGTGAGGAGAAAACCGGACGACAAAATAACAAACAGCTTAGCGTTTTTTTTTTTGTTCCGTCTTTTTTTTTTTTGGGGGGGGGGGGGGTTTACTCGCCTGTACTATTTTAGCTTCAATAATAGACAAACCAAAATGCTAAAAGAACACACACAAAAACATCCCCATCATTGAAATAAACAAAAAAGAAAAGAAGCAAAAGAGAAAAGCGGCAGCATATGCACGGTTGAAGCAGCTTTGGAATGCTCATAATCACTTGGTTTGAAAGCGTACCTAGTTGACTTCTTTAATCGCTGCAGTGGGTAATGTTTACATGCTTGCCTTCAGCACGTGAATCGTAAAACTTCCTTTACGTATATAGACTTTTAAAAACGAGTTCAAGAGCTAAGCTGTTCCCTGACGCTTTTTTCAAGAATGATTATTGACCTACAATTTCAAGCGTGTCATCAACTCTCCAACAGAGTGGGCACATTCACGTCAGGCAGCATCGTCCGCCCTAGGCGAGAGCGATGTTGTGGCCAACGACGCCGGTCTCTATGTCGCAAGCCTCGATTTCGAGCAAATCTCCAGCCTGTGCGGAGCATTCGTTTTGTTAAATAAACTTCCTGGGGAAGTACTGGTTTTGACACAGATGTGGAGGGACCGCACCGCTTAGCGCGTCTCGGCGGTACAGGCAACTTGCATTTGCCCAGAGGCCTTGTGTCCTAAGGTAGTCCGCCTGCTGCAAATCCTGGCCACCATTCTCGTTAGCAGCGCTGAAGCAGAGGCCAGATTCATAAAAAACCTCTTACCTACGACAACTTAGCTACGAAGTTCGTAAAATTACGATCATCGTAAGATGAGGCGAAAACGGTATTCACAAACGCGTTCTTAAGTGAGAGGAGGAAAGTTACGACCTCCTAGAGAAAAACGACGACTTCCGGTGCTGTTGCTATGGCGACGGCGTCTTCGGCAACACGAACAACCAATCGAAGAGCACGGCATAGTTCGGAGCACGTGGATTTTTAATAACAAACAAAGGCTAACTACTCGTTGATAGTCAGCTCGGTGTATGTCCTGTCCTGTCTATGTGCAAATGTTTAGTGTTCAAGCTGTTTCTCATAAACACGGATGGCCTTTCCACCACCACTTGTCTGGGGTTCGTGTCCGTGCAGTGATAAATCGACGCTAACACGATTTAAACGCTTCGTTGACTGCTACGAACTCGATCGCTACGAAGTCAACACAACTGTCATCGTTGGTAAAAGCCCCGTGCCAGTCGTTTGCAAAGCGACGTAGAGAGAAACAAACCGCCACGGCGTTTTTCGCGGCCTCGGAAATGCAGGAGCGAGCCGACGTTAAAAAAGATACGTTTGAACTACGAGAGTGTCAGCAAGAGTCGCGCAAATACCTGTTCACACTGGGAACGGACGCGCGCGTTTGATCGAAGTGCTGGATTACCTCTATTAGACCGCGCCTTGGTAAGCGCTTCGGGGCCGATCTTATACGATTGCAACTCGATACTGACGTGACACTCGGCAAAGAAAGGTTGGACCGTCATCGCGTAGCTCGACAGTGACGTAGCGTCGTGTCAGAATAGAAATGGCATACTAATAACAAAGTGTACATACCGTGTTACGAAGGTAATCCACACGGCGTTTATTTGAGCTCTATATCACACAAAACAAGATAGAATCGATGAGAGTCCCTTTCCGACGACAGCGTTCGTCACCGCTGCCTCGGAAAACAAGGAGATGACATGGGAAGAGATTGACCTCTGAAATTTAGTTCAGCGGTCAAACTATTCATACGGGAAGGGTCCACAAGGGTCGCGCGGGCATATTCCATTCAGCAAGCCAGCCGGTCGTGGGCAGACGGTCTTGGCCAAGGACCGTCGGAGCGGTCGGAGTGCCTGCTAGGCCTATTCTGTCGAGCTCGCTTGGTCGGTGGGATCGTTGCCTTTGTTGCTTTTCCCGGGTGTCTGTGGATCCAGCGTTGACGTTCGTCGTGGTCGGTTTCAAGGACTTCTTCCTTTTTTCTTGCTGCTTGAAGTCGGGACGCGCGAGAAGAGCATGTAGAAAAATAAATTGTCTTTGGTCGTCGCGACCAAGTAACTGTGCGATGCTGTCGGCCATGTTGATTTGATCGTAAAAGTGCGTAAGACAGCTTCGGAGCTGTCGTAGGATTTTGTCGTAACCTGCGCAAAAGTTACGACAATTTCGTTTCGAGAATACGGATTTTCTCTCAAATATGTCGTACGCACGTTTTTCGTCGTAAGT
>JAZHYW010035397.1:0-114331 GCA_037355805.1 Ixodes ricinus
ACTTCGTTCCAGTTGCGTATTGCTGAACGTTGGCTTGTGGTTGCGCACTCATGTAGACCCTGTGACTCCCTTCGCTTTTAAAAGCACACACGACGATTACAAATCGTGCTTTTTCCGTCTTCCGGGAACATCACGGGGGCGCGCCGCTGCTCCGGTCACGTCTTTGCTTCATGTGCTCGCAAAACGCGGAGCTTCTAGCGTCCCGTCGAACCAAAACAATACCGGCGCCATGTTGAACCTGCGTTGTTGCCACATTTTCCCCGACCAAACAAAAACAACGAAAGGGATCTAGGCTCCAGCGTACATCGGCAGGTGCCTTCCCCCTGCTCCCTCCCCCCATCCCCTTCTATCCTGATTCGCGGCGTATCTGGCGTATCTTCGATATGGTTCTTCGACCAGACACGCCGGAAATCGAGACGCTGCGTACACGTCGTTGAGCTCCGCAGCCAAGTCAATCCAGAAAGCAAATCCAAGAGCGAAGGGCGGGGCGTACTTCTCCGGGCGGGTCGAAAGAGCGGGCGTTTCAAATGTGGAGAGGTTCTGACTCCCCACTAAAATTACGTCCTGTGCCGTAAATATTGAAAAAAAAAGTTGTTTTTCCGCGGATGGTTTGTTTTATGACATGCTTGTCCCAGTGGAGGCTGTTTAAAAAAAAAAAGCTTTCTTTTTCTTTGCAGCGAGCTGCGCCAAACGCCACGCTTAAATCACTTTCTCCATGTGAAGCCAGCTCCCAGCTATGGAACCACGCGAAAAGTCGCTACCTTCAGCGGCACGCCGTTTCACCGATCCCAAAGGTGTTGTTGTTGTAGGTGTTTGTAACTGGGGATTGGGGGAGGGGAGGGGAGAGGCCCAATTGATCGGTAGGGAGCCGGAGTGAAGCTGACGGATTTCGTCTTTGGTCCCATTGGCTGGCGCTGCGTGCGTGGGCGGGGCTCCCATTCGCCGCTGCGTGACAGTTTCGAAGACCACTCACCCCGTGGCGTTGCGTGTCTTTCAGCGCGCCGTTAACGCCGAGCGTTCCAGGTCAGCGCGCCGAGGAGAGCGCGCGCGCTGACCTGCGACGAAAAGTCCGCAGCCAGATGAAATAAGGAAGCGGATGAGCGGCTTGCATGCTTCCGCATTCACAACTCATAGGAAGTGCTTAGGTGTACCTCGAGCCTTTTTGTCGGCTCCTTATATGTTCCACATAAGCACTTTACTTGTCCCATTACGTGAAAAGGCGTCGGCGTTCTGCCCGACCACTTAGACTCCTCTATACTCACAAAGCCTGGCAGTTCGATGACGGAGCCATAGAGTGCCCGGTCGCAGATTCGGAGCGCGAGGATCTGGTATCACAGAGCATCAAAGAGCCATTTCTCGGGCAACCTGGACGTCAGCGCACAACTTTTGCAGCGGCGAGGACCCGAAACACACTTGTTCGCTCGGGAGAAGTGTGTTTCGGCGTCTCGCCGCAGCGGGGCGCCAGTCACGTGGCTCTCCTCTCATTCGTTGTCTGCCGCTCCACCTTTTCCATTTCGGCGGCCGTTTCTCGTGGCGATCTGACAGGCTTTGTCAGTATATACACCTTTTCCACACGGGCACAGCCATTTGGGAAAGTCGTCACTTCTGGTATGCGCTAAAAATCGTTTTGATCTCTTTGCGCACGCTGGAAGCTGTTTCGAAAAATCCGTGATTGTCACAGATTCTTGTTTTGCCTCACCGTCATTTTTCTCTCATATTCCAGGTTGAAATGTTTTATTATTGTTTCGTCCACACACACCATCTATGGAACCCACGCAGCTGCGAACGACAGGAAGCAGAAAGAAATGTCTACGGGAGGCTATGGCCTGAAAGGTGGTCATAATAATACGTCATCAAGCATGCTGACGGCTGAGGGTCCAAGCGCACGCGCCTCAAGAAATAAAACACACAAAAAGAAGCACTGGCCGCTAGACGCCTCGCCACGGAAGGCGCCGGGGGCGGTCGGAGGTCAAATCGAGGACGCGCCTCAGAAATGGAAAAAACGCAAAGAAAGCACAGAATGCAGATGCTTCGTCAGGGGAAGCCCGTCGGCGAAGCCGGCGGGGTTCGCCACGCGCCTGCGCGGTGGAGAAGCGTAATGTTACCGCCCGGGGCGCCGTGTGAAGAAGGAAGGCGTGGCGCGCTACTTGCGCGGAATGCTTTAGTATGCCTACACGCAGGCGGTTTTAAGTGTCTCATCCGAATCCTTGTGTCTCTGTAATCTGGATTCTTGGAACCAAATTATGTATCACCAGACTTACAGTGGGCTGTATGAGACTTGCACTGAAAACGCGGCGAAGCCTGGCACGAGACCTTTGACTTTCATGCCTTTTGGCTGTGCGAACGATGTCGTGCACTAGAAAGTTTTGATCAACGCCGCACGCTTGTGGTGCATGTTGTCTTTTGAAGTCTATATTCAATGAACAGAGTTTTATGATGATGTAAGTAAAATATAAAATTTAGCAACGAAGTGATTGCGAGAAGACAAAATATTGATTATTGTTATTTATTTGCTATAATATACTGCGGGTTACAGCAGCCCAGCACCATATATCACGGGGATATGAACTAGCCCATGATTCAGCCTTAACAGCATTACACGAGTGTTCGTTGGTGTTCCGCGCTGATACAAATGCGCAGGTCTTTGGTTTGAAGCTGACAAAACCATGGCACGTCCTCGTCGAAGCCCTGACAACCAGCTGAAATTGCATGCAACCATCAGTGGCTACAATTGAAGAAACACCAACAAGTATAGAATTATGTTGTGACATTTATGTCAACCATCAAACCCACAATTACCACGCTTAGCAAACAACGCAGAAACACGTAAGCAACATAATACAGAAGGCAAACAAAACAAGAGGACACCATGACTACATTAAACCACCAACAAGAAAAAGAGATATCCTTTTGTTTTTTGCTGGCGCAGAGAAATGTGCAAGTAAAACTTAGTTCGGGAAATATACCTTTTAAACATCTTCAAATGATAAAGTACACCGTGCTCTTGACGACGTTGGTGAGACCTTTTAAGAAAATAACAAATTTGAATTACTCCCATTTTTTTGGTGTGTATATATCGAGTCAATAATCTTCTCACCTTTTAGGTGGGACGATAATTCTTCCGGACATAAGTTGTTCAGCTTGAAGTGATAAAACTATAAACGGCGTTACTGCCTTCAGAGAAGAAATATATAGACCGACAGAAAGACAAACCTGTCTGAGGATGTGAGTATGCTCTCGTTTGAGTTATGCCATTTCTATAATGATCAATGGATATGGCATGCACTGACCTTCTATCTAAAGACGTATAAGCAAACAGCTTTAGCTAAAGTCTTTCATTCTGCCACATAATTTATGATATAGAGCGTCTGCTCACGGACGTGGTGAGATTTGTGTTTTGGCACGCCGCTTAGTGTTTTCCTATAAAAAGCCGGATTCTTGAATGGTATGCAGTTTTAGAACATAAAAGCTCGCAACGACATCGCCATAAAAGAAAAAAAAAACTGTATTTGGTGTGCTTCCAGCTTTCTCCGAAATTGAAGCCTTTATGTTGACGCTTAACACAGCAACATTTGTCGATACAAGCTATTCCATTCCACACTCAGCAATCGAAACACAAAACGGTGCAAGCCCAGAATACGGTGACTCGTAATGCCCTTATCTTAAAGAAACTCCTCCTAATATTTGACACAAACTAAAGTTCTCCTCATCACGACATAATAGAAAGCACAGAGACGGACATAATGCAAACATATAAATGCTCCTTCAGACTGTAAATGTCTAAACCAGCCTCAGCAAGCAAGCAGTGTTTTTGCTCTCCACCATCATTTTTTCTCTCATATTCCAGGTTGATTGAATGTTTCATTATTGTTTCGTCCACGCACACCGACGCGTGGAACCCACGCAACTGCGAACGACAGGAAGCAGAAAATGTCTATGGGAGAATATGGCCTGAAAAGGTGGTCATAATAATACGTCATCAAGCATGTGACGGCTGAGGGTCAAAGCGCACGCGCCTCAGAAATAAAACACAAAAAAGAAGCACAGCAGCCTAGACGCCTCGCCACGGAAGGCGCCGGGGGCGGTCAAGAGTCAAAATCGGACGCGCCTCAGAAATAAAACACAAAGGAAAGCACAGAATGCAGATGCTTCGTCTCGGAAGCCGTCGTGAAGCCGGCGGGGTTCGCCGCGCCTGCGCAGTGGAGAAGCGTAATGTTACCTCCGGGGCGCCGTGTGAAGAAGGAAGGCGTGACGCGCTACTTGTAGGAATGCTTTAGAATGCCTACACGCAGGCAGTTTTAAGTGTCTCATCCGAATCTTTGTGTCTTTGTAATCTGGATTCTTGGAACCAAATTATGTATCCGCAGACTTACAGTGGGCATATGAAACTTGCACTGAAAACGCAGCGAAGCCTGAGCACGAGACCTTTGACATTTCATGCCTTTTGGCTGTGCGAACAATGTCGTGCACTAGAAAAGTTTGATCAACGCCGCACGCTTGTGGTGCATGTTGTTTTTGAAGTCTATATTCAACGAACAGAGTTTTATGTATGATGTAAGTAAAATATAAAATTTAGCAACGAAGTGATTGAGAGAGACAAAATATTGATTATTGCTATTTATTTATCTATAATATACTGCGGGTTACAATAGCCCCAGCACCATATATCACGGGGATATGAACTGGCCCATGATTCACTTAACAGCATTACACGAGTGTTCGTTGGTGTTCCGCGCTGATACAAATGCGCAGGTCTTTGGTTTGAAGCTGACAAAAACCATAGGCACGTCCTCGTCGAAGCCGTGACAAGCCAGCTGAAATTGCATGCAACCATCAGTGGCTACAATTGAAGAAACACCAACAAGTATAGAATTATGTTGTGACATTTATGCAACCATCAAACCCACAATTACCACGCTTAGCAAACAACGCAAGAAACACGTAAAGCAACATAATACAAGAAGGCAAACAAAACAAGAGCGACACCATGACTACATTAAACCACCAACAAGAAAAATGAGATATCCTTTTGCTTTTTGCTGGCGCAAGAAATGTGCAAGTAAAACTTAGTTTGGGAAATATACCTTTTAAACATCTTTAAATTGATAAAGTACACCTGCTCTTGACGACGTTGGTGAGACCTTTTAAGAAAATAACAAATTTGAATTACTCTCACTTTTTTGTGTGTATATATCCGAGTTAATAATCTTCTCACCTTCTGGGTGGGACAGATAATTCTTCCGGACATAAGTTGTTTGCTTGAGTGATAAAAACTATAAACGGCGTTACTGCCTTCCGAGAATAGTTATATAGACCGACAGAAAGACAAACCTGTCTGGGGATGTAGTATGCTCTCGTTTGAGTTATGCCATTTCTATAATGATCCATGGATATGGCATGCATGACCTTGCTATCTAAAGACGTATAAGCAAACAGCTTTAGCTAAAGTCTTTCATTCTGCCACATATTTTATGATATAGGCGTCTGCTCACAGACGTGGTGAGTTTTGTGTTTTGGCACGCGGCTTAGTGTTTTCCTATAAAAGCCGGATTCTTGAATGGTATGCAGTTTTAGAACATAAAAGCTCGCAACGACATCGCCATAAATGAAAAAAAAACTGTATTTTGGTGTGCTTCCAGCTTTCCCGAAGTTGAAGCCTTTTGTTGACGCTTAACACAGCAACATTTGTCGATACAAGCTATTCCATTCCACACTCAGCAATCGAAACACAAAACGTTCAAGCCCGAGAATACGGTGACTCGTAATGCCCTTATCTTAAAGAAACTCCTCTTAATATTTGACACAAACTAAAGTTCTCCTCATCACGACATAAAAGAAAGCACAGAGACGGACATAATGCAAACATATAAATGCTCCTTCAGACGTAAATGTCTAAACCAGCCTTAGCAAGCAAACAGAAACAAGCGCAACGTACCTCACATGCAAGGACTGCAGATATAGGCAGAAAGAACAATCACAGTTCGTGGGCGACGTCGCGTGTCAGGGCGCAACGAAGCATCAAGCAAGCAAGGCGGAAACGAGAACAAACAAGCCATCAGTTTACCGAACAACCATGCCTGGAAATCACAATACTGTTAAGAGGAATTAGAAACAACAACAAAAGGACCAGGCAGACAGAGCACAATTAGCTCGGTCTGCAACACGCACCAGGGGCCCCTAGACTGCAGTTGTGTTCATTTTAGCTCACGCTCCTTCGAGCATTGTCCTTCGGGAAGGGCGGGACAACAATAAGAGGTTTCTCGCGGCGTCGGGGCTACGGTAATAAAGCGAAGAGGCGTCGCACTCGGGTTTGGTCGGGATTCGCGAAATATGCTTGAACTAAAGAGCAATGCCCGTAGACTCAGCCTACTTCGTAGAGTGAGTTGATGTGGCGTCAAGTTTATGCCTCATCTTTCCTGCTTCGGGTGAAGTTTTAGTTTTAGTTTCGGCGCGTTTGGGCTTGGCGAGTCAGTTGTGACCCAGACTCGAGCGTCTATGGGGACGTCAGGAACCCCTTGCAGTCTGACAAAGGACGCGCATACACGCTCGTGCATATATACGCATATATACGCCTGCACAGGCTGAGAAACCGGGTGTGTTTTGTGTATTTATATTAAAGCAGCTTTCTTGTTCTCCATATCGTAGATGCCAACAGGCTAAATATCTACTTGTCTCTTATCAATGCAAATAATAAGCTCCATTTCAGGTGTCACATATAAGGGTGTCGAAAGCCCAGAACCAGCGCTTAGGTTTGGGGGAAAAATGCTTTTAGACCGCAGCTCTTAGCCGCCCGTTTCAGGGTTTGGTGGTGTCGGCGTCGCCGTAGGCGTAACCGGCCCGCTAAATTTAGCGGGAAAATGAACGTCACGTGACCTCAACACCAATTCAATACCTCGCTAAATTTAGCGGGGAAACTAAGTTGGAGGAGCAGGGGAGAGAGGTAATGGAGGAATAGAAGGAGGAGGAGAAGAGAAGGAGGGGAAGAGGAGGGAGGAGGAGAGGGTACGTAGGAGGGGAGGAGGACACTCCTCCCCTCCTTCTCTGAAGTCCTGCGCTCTAATTTTCGTGTTACAGAAATTTGTAAACGTCATTCATGTTTTGTTTTGGCCTCGGTTTTATTGGCCACGGAGACAGCCAATAACTACTTCTACGAAAGGAGCCTTACTTCGTCTCCAAGAGATGCACATAGGCAAGCCTTGATGTCGAGGTCCTCTTGCCGGGCGATCATGACACTCTACTATACACGGTTGCAAGATTGATATGTTACTGAGGGAAGTCCTTGCGTATGTACAAAGGAATTTTTGCGGCCAAACCGAGTTACAAAAATACTGTGATGAGACTTGGTCCTTCAGAAATGTCTCCCAGTGAGAGCACTCAATAAAATATTTGCAATTTGTTTTGGCCAAAGAAATTGAACGTTGCAATTAAGGCACATATCGCATAGAGATCCAGTAGATTTGAGAGCACTGCTGTTTTTCTAAATTTATTTCATGTTGGTTAAGTTTTGCCTTATCTCATGTGCGATAGGAAATGAAAGAAGCGAAAGAAACGACTCCTCCTTGTTTTATCTGAAATTGATGGTTTGCGATGAACCATTGCTTGGTGACGAGGCGCAATGCGTTTACAGTTTTGGGCAATTCATCTATGGTTTTGTTTTGCGCGAGAACGCGTGCAAATGATCAACGAGATCCAAGCCCCACGCTCGCGCTGGTAGCTTTGACAGCGTTGCACGCTAAGTATCCAAACAAAGTATAGTCATCCGTTGACTATGTCGTCCATCCATCAAGTGTATGGAATATACATTTATAAAATGAATATGAATAAACTTCTTTAAATCCTGTTTATATTTATTAGTGGCTTCCCGTTGGAGAGTATGTTTTGTTATCATCATTGTTTGAGCGTGTTACGTGTTCCACTGCCCGCAGAGAGATTAATTATTAATCGCACCGGTTTGATATTTTAAGCTCTACTGTCTGACATCATGCACTGATCTAACCTATTTCCACATAAAAAACACATATCTCACACTTTTAAACAACTTAATTAACAGTTAGCAGCAAGCAATTAATATCAGTTCAAAAGATTAAAAAATATATTTATTTATTTATTTATGGCTTCTCCCATTCTTCTCCCACCAGCACCCATGACACTGTAACCTAGTGCCACGCTCAGCAATAAATAAAGATGAAATTACTTTATTGGCGGCGCTCACGTACTTACATTACTCAGATGTTACTTCACATTACACTGATAACCTCTAAAGTAATGTGAAAGATAGCCACCGATGAACCAGTTAAAATTATTTCTCAGCAGATAACCTTACTTAATATAGGCATCTGTTTTTCTAGAGTGTTCTGTGCTGTTCAGGTGCGCACATTAAAATTAAATTAAACAATACTGCGCAATCGTTTTCTTACGCGTCAATTGCGGTTAAGTTTCTTATGTAAAGCGGCAGCTTAATACAAGAAATAAAAGACATCGTGTAATTAATTGCTCCTACCGATGGTTGTTTATTCCATCCAGACATAGCTTGCGAGGCGAAGGTAGATAGAAGAAAGAATAAGAAAAAAATGTAAGTGCCAAAAACGAAAATCAAATTATTTCCTTCATCAAAACGAATTGAAGGTAGAAAAACAAACCAACAACCACAACAATAAACGAGTCTCAGAAATCTTATAAATAAAGGACATAAAAAAAAACACGAAAGATATTGCCCAAAGCTCCTTTCGCACGGACCACGCGCGGTTGAACAGAAACACCCAGCCTGTTTTTTTTACAGAAACAATCACCAGAACCAAGTCGGACTGACGAAACAAAAAAAAAGAAAAGCCAAAAGAAACGGCGGTTAATTTGCTTTTCATTAAGTGATGTCATCCTGTCCCTGCTCCACGTATACCTTAACAAATTCCGCCCTCCTCGGTGTACTTTTTCTGTTACTACGACTGGCATGCCCTCTTCCGACACCCGAAAAAGACAGCTGCACGGAACGGTCGAATTTTGCCCGCAGCGTCATCTGCCCAAGCCTTTGCTTAGACATCTCATTCGGTTAATCGCAGAGACATTTATTTCTCTGTTGTCCGATTGACAGCGTGTTTTTTTCTTGAGCTCATCGGGTCTTACTTTTACTTCACTGAGGCCAGACCCCTGACGGGACCCACAACTTGTTGCAAGCTTGGTTTATAGTCTTTCTCTCTTTTTATAGTTTTATTCCCGTTGATTTTTTTTAGATTTTTTTAATCAGTATCTTTTTTTTTTTTTGCTGTTCAAACTTTTTAAATATTTCACGAAACCACCCTATGGATGCGGCAGTAGGTGCAGCGTCTTCTTCAATCTTATAGTGTATATTGTGCTGATTAAAAATGCCAGGTAAAAACTAAAACAACGATATTATTTACCACAAAAAAGGAACAAAAATGCTTTACCATTTGTTTTAAGATACCATTTTTTTCACTGTTTGTGTGTTCAAACTAGCTGGAGCTGGTCGTACTCTTCTATTTCTGTCTTTCTTTTTTTTTCCCGAAATTGCATAAAGCGTTAACTTTAACGTGTAAGTTCAAATAAAGAGCTGTATTTCATCAACAAAATTTGTGTCCAGCCGCACATAAAGATTTCATTAGGCAACTTGATTAGTCCATTGCCCTCGAATATAACGTTGCAAAGCAGTAAACACACTAATTCAAGACAAATACGCACACCTTTAGTTAAACAATATAATACTGACCCATAAAATATGCTTGTCTGGTGGTTGTGAAGAGAAGAAGAACAAGAAGAAAAGCGCTGGTCGTATCGCAAATGTTTTTCTTTTTCTTCTGCATGTGAATGCAATTTTATAGCAGAGAGCTGGCCGATATTGAGCCTTTAAAAAACAGAGTTGCCTATAGGTAGGCTAACACGAAAATTTGACGATATTACTACTCTGTGCCATCGTTGTTCATGTAATAAAAGAAGGAGAAGATTTGGAAAGGGCAAGCGCGGACACCATCGCGAGGGTGAGTTGAGAAAATTTTATAATAATAATAATATTAACAATAAGCATATCTTTTCTTTCTTTCTCTCTCTCCTTTTGGGGGGGGGGGGGGGGGGCATTGCTTGCCGCTGCATGTTTATATGTGTTCACTATTAACTCGTTTATTTATGAGTGACTACCGTCTGGCGACCTCGCCCAACTATGACCCAGACACGAATGATAATCGGCGGCTTCGTTTGCGTTGATCAGCTCCCTCCCCGTCTGCTTCCCTAGTCAAGCCCGTGTCGTCAGCACTAATCCGAACGCGCAGTCACCAGCCGGTGCGTCTCCTCGTGAAATGTACGCCTGCTCGCGTAAAGTTATATACTTGAAAAAAAAAAAATGGTTGTGTGTATGTTAATACAGTCTTGAAGTTAGTCTGCCTTCAACGAGCGACTAGTCTCTTAGCTGTAGATGGGCAATTCAGCCAGTGCTGTACAACCGCTATGCCTGGGAGTCTTTAACGTGCACCAACGCAGTAGTGATAACACGACCGCACGCCGGTGCGATGCTCAAGGTTGAAACGGACAAGGGTGGTGATTTCGAACCCTGTGATCCTGAGTTTGGTTAACCTCTTGATTTACTGTACACAATGTCAAACAATGATGAAGCCGCATTCGCGCTGCAGAATCCGGGATCCTTGGTTCAATCCCCACCTCGCCCATTTCGATCTGGATGAGCATCGCACCGGCGCGAGTGAGCCTTGTAGCACTACTGCGTGGTGCAATTGACGACCCACGCTAACGGTGTTTTGCACTGGCCACAATTCTCATCTACAGCTGGGAGACTCATCGCCCGTTGAGGCAGACCAAGTTCTAGGCTGTATAAACATACTTACAACCCATTTTGTTTCGTTGTTGATGAAGCTCCACTGATACAAAACTCTAGAAACACAAACAACATTCGATCATATTGGTCATTTATCGAATTGCGGCGCTAACAGTGAACGCAAAACGCTCATACTATATGCCAGCATTGCTTTATTTAGCATGCTTGGCGAATCCTCATGAAATGTTCATGTCCCGACAGAGTAGCTCTGAGTGAAGTAGGGCTAAAAAATTATTACGAGTGGAAGACGGGAGGAGCGGTGTGAAATAAGTTACGATTCTACATGGATAGAGACAGCTGCGCTAAAGGTCTTCAGCACAAGTGATACCTGCTCAAGAAACCATGTTGAGGGAGGCTAGTAGATATATCTCTTCTCGCGGCAGAGGAGCTCCACAGATGGTTGGTGGTAAGGGGCGAGCTTGGCGGTTTCCTTGAAGATGCCGTATAAAACCATCGGGTTGCTCTGAATACGACCAGCATGTTTTCATAATAATGTTAATCTTTACTTTTTGTCATAAAATTACGTTAGGAAACGATCGTTTTCACAGTATCTTGAATAAATGTGCTGTAGAGATAAAAAAGATATATTAGAGGTATCTTCTAGCCAATTCAGAGTTACAGAGTTTGTAGGGGAACGTAGGAGTAGAAAAACGTTTTATAGAAATGCTAACAAACGAAATAATACGAGTTTATTAATTATAACCGCTTTGCAGTTGATGAGATGGTTGTGTAGTGTGAATATATCTTGTTTTTTTCTGAATCGCGATTTGTGTTTATGGAAAAAGCAGACAAAGCGATATAGGGAACTAGGTTAGGGTACGCTCACATATCGAGTAAAACAAGTCAGTTTAAGGTGAAACGCAAACAGTCCTGTATTTGAGAAAAAAGCGCTTAAATCGTCTTTATTTGGCCTCCAGGTTCACGATTATTAAAATTATATTTCAGATTGATGTACCAAGTAGCCACAACAGCGCTTTCGGCGGGTGGAGGAAATCGTGAAATATTATTATTGAATTCTAAACATTTACACGCCTTCCAGCAAGATTCTACCCGAACAGTCAAAAACGCTGCACCCGTTCCCTCACAATTAAGCCGACATGTGCAAGGCAGTTGAAACCTGTGGGTGTGATGTCACATCCAGTGGTTTGTTTTTCGGTTTTTCTCGCGTCTTGTGATATGTTTGGGTCAAACAGATCGTAATATTAAAAATCGCAGGGCAAAAACACACTAGAATTCCCCTCTAACTTGTTTTATTTTACTAAAAAACCTCTTCAACGTCTTAAAGAAAAAAAAAGTCTCAAAGCTGAAAACAACAACGCTGACGACGAATTTTGAACAAAGAATGACTAAAAGCTACTAGAGATCTATAAATATAGTTCACGTGTCTGCATTCCGCATTTTCGCGAAGTGCACAATATGAAAAATATAATTTCCAAATAGTTCAATTTCTGTGTGTCTAAATTGATTTTTTATACTTGATTTAATATAACCCTTTGGAAAAAAAATATTGGTATGCCATATATACCGATGGTCCCGCAGTGCCTCATAACACAATATAAGCCCCGGTGGCTGTTCTACCTTATCAATATCGTAAGAGTCTAAAATCAATACAAAGAAACGGAGAGGACAATACGTGGAGCCCAAATCTTTGTGAAGAAAATAAATAATAGACCCAACACTAAAACACGAAAGAAACGAGGAACTATATATTGTTCACGTGTGCCTGCCACGAACTTCAATATCTGCAAATATTGAAAGTCCAACTTCATAACGTCGTGCACGACGAAGCAGAAACAAAGCGGCAACGCTGTGAAACAAGTCAGGGTTAGCGGCGCGCAGAGTCACCACATGTCTTAAAGATTGAGGTGACACCTCCATGATTAAAATATCATGTCCATACTAAGCCAAAATACTCAAACAGGGGCATGGTATAGGTGCAGTAAATACCACACTCGGAAATTCTGTTTTTCAGCAGGGTACGAACAGAAACACGGGAAGAAAACACTCATATGTTTTAAACTCTTGGTTCGATATTCGTTGACACCATTATTTTAGAAGCAATTTTTATCTTATATACATTAGACCATCACCAGCTTGCGAATGGGCGTAGCTTAAGTTTTAGACCCAGCCTGTGCGTAATGTAGGAGAGCTCTAGTAATTTTATGTAAGAAGGTTTGTCTCTATAAGGGTATTCTTTCGCTAATATTAAAATGCATGTTTTTGTTATTTGTGATGTTACTTATGAGTGAATTTGTCTTCTTAACTTCATATGAAGGCGGGGGAAGAAAGGACGCTCTCTTCTTTAAAAGTTGATCTCTGCTCATGCGCAAAATGCCGAGAACACGCTTGTATATGAACAATGAGTTGACGCAAACTTGCTCACGAACAATCTCGTAAAAAAAGGGACTCGCGAGAGACTTGCCCTGCTAAAACGCTTTGTTTGCACCAGAACATGGTCATATTAAGGCCATTCTCGAAAACCGTACAACTAATGTTTATAAAAAACGCCACCAATATCTTTTCAAATGAATCGTTATTAATCACAACATGCATCTCGGGTTGTGTGGCCAGTTTTTTGAGGAACAAAGTCAAGCAATATTTGGGAAGAAGTCAGCTTCTAGTCGAGCAGTATTTGGTTATATATCATGTTTGCCTAAATTAGTCGTTGTAGAATCGGCTGCAGTAAACTAACTTTCTGATTAGTCGCGCAACCAATTTAATATAAAAATACGAGAACGTACCCCCTGCAAAATACCTTTTGCAAAACGCGCAGACGCCGTCCGCGGCCCAGAAAGGTTTGCCGGGAAGTCTGGGTGCAGAACCGGTTGCAGCAGATGACGGAGAAAACGCGGATGAGGTCCCGCGAGCAACTGAGCTGCCCGGTTTCGCTCTCGCTTTCTTCAGTGTCACGTGGGAAATGTTGCGAGGGCGAGGAGGACCGTAGAGGACTTCGCGCGCGGATGTTTGAGATTTTTACTGCTGAATCATCACAGAGGTCGGTAAAAATGGCGGACCTTTTCATGGCGCACTGCATCTTTTTTTTTAAATTTCTTTTCAACGTTTCTTTTAAATAAAGTAATTAAACCCCTTGAATTAGTTTTGTAAGTCGACCGTTTAATAAAACAATATAAAACCGCTCATTGTAACCTAGATTTCAATAATGTATGAAAATATATATGGCCCGAAACACGTCAATGCCTACCACGCAAAACAAATAGAAAGAGCGTTCGCTCAAACTGCAACTAACCGTCTCATTGCCCATGCAGACATTAAGATATTTGAAAGCAAGGCCATGTTAAATGTTCTAAAAAGGTTATAGTTAGAGTTGTTGGCCGCTAGCTGCGCTCTTCGATTACTGTTAAGAATGATCAGCATATTTAGTGCGATACTTTTTTTATTTTGTCCTCATTGATTCTGAGAAACAGCTCAACCAATAAATGTATTTATTTTATTATGATCTAAAACGTTAGAAAGGCAGTGAAAAAAGTCATATGCCAGATGTTCTTGGAGGGCCTCCGGTATTTAAACGATAATAGCTTTTCCAAGTTGAGTTTCAGTTTGTGTTCGCATTTGTGTATTTTGTTTTTACATACGACTTAGAACAGCACTCTGCACTTGGAACTTTCCCATAAATGTCGGGCACCAAAACGTTCGCGTTCAACTAACTTCTATAAAATTAAAAAGAAAAAAAGGTTAGGCTGACGCCGAGCGATCCTGAAAGAGAAGCTATTGGAATACTTCTGCCTGCTAAGTAATAAAGCCAAATATCAATAAAAGTACATTAAATCAGTTTGCCTTCCTCTCGAAACCCTTTTCCGTCGTCCCCAAGTTTGCGTTCAAGGTTGAAGAATAAATGACGGAGCAAAGCTGTTTTGAAAATAAAGTGCGGAGCAAAACTTCAGATGCTCACTGAGCTTGGTTTGTTTTGTCATTTGATTATTTTGCGTGAGGAGTCGTACGTTCCTGTTTTTGGGTTTGATGTCGTGAATATCTTAGAATATGCGTTATATAAGGGAAAGACTGCGACAATATAGAACACATAGCTCACATGAGGCTACAAGCATGACTTTTTCGTCTTTCTGGATATCTTTTGGATCACTAGCATGTTACGCCTCTCTTTAAGGGCGCACTTTATTCATCTGTGTCCACACAATTAAATTTTAGAAATTCGAGATCGGAAGCTGAGCATACGACTTGGCAATAATAAATAAATTAGAGTCATAGTATATAGAAATAACAGGTGAGTACTATTTCACTTAAGGCTTCATATGCAGGTCCATTGCGCTGGATTTTTTAAAGTCAAGATTGGTATGTCTACATTGACTGACTGACCGTTCTTGCGCCGATAGGTATTGAAATGCGAGCTCTATCGTTTGATCGCATTGCTAATCGGGTGGCATTTAGGGGCCGCTGAATAACCTAATGTCACTAAAGCGAATGAAGCTGACCACGGCCACGCATTCTTTGGAGGTGCAGTTTTCGGCGCTAACAAGCAGCCGGTAATCTGTTGCGTATTTGTTCAGACAGCGGGAAGTTAGTCAGCTCCCTATGAACGTCTAATGTTTGCCGCTGTAGACGAGAGAATGTACCAAGTGCCAGGACCACTGATAGCCTGGAGTCTTTGACTTGCCCCATGCAGTAGTGGTACACGACCACTCGCCGGTACGACGCTGCTCCAGGTGGAAACGGGTAGTGGTGGCGATTAAACCCATGATTCCTGGGTTCCGCAGAGCAAGCTTTCGCTCCACGTGCTCCGAGCTGCGGTCCGTCAACACACTCGGTCACCGGTCCCCGGATAGGCAAACGGTTGCAAGATAACTTTTGCAAACCAGTACCGCGAGGGTCAACAATGAATGCGATCTGCCAACGATTTATATTTTCAGACAGATGGGAGCGAACGTGTTGGCCCTTTAACAACCGGCCAGCACGCCCGAGTGCAACCAGGGAAAGCCAAGACCTCGGTGCTGAGGAGTGTCTTGTTTCAGATGATTCGTCTTCGATAAGGGAGACGAAGAGTCTGTGACAGGATGATAGAACGAAACATTAACAGAAGAAAAAGGCTCGCTGACGGCGAGAAATGGGATCGCGGTACGTGGTAAGCGCAAATGTCTGTTCACGGGACGTCTCAGTACGAATGGTCGCATTATAACACGGTTCTCGTCAGTGTGCCTGCCATTGTACTTTTCATTTCCTAGCTACATATCAATTCATTTCATCATCATCATTTCATCATCAATACATCAATTACATTTCCTAGCTGCAAATCAATTTCAACATAGTAAACACTTCCAAGTTTGTATCACTAAGCCTTAATATAATCAGATATCTTAACTGGAACTTTCAATCAAAAATTAGATCATGAATACATGCATACAAGCCATTACAAACTAATTAGGTGAAATAATTACTAGCTTGTTAAATATAAACGGTAAAAACCATTCTACATAAAAAAATATTTATAAATATGAATCGAAACATATATACAAAAGAGTTGATTCATTGTCTATTCTATCATAATATCTTGCAGCTAAGAACATCAACTCAAGATCCAGAAAACCTACAAAGAGAACGAAAAAGGACAACAGTTGAAGAAACAAGAAGCAAGAGTTAACAAAAAAAAAAAGAGAACATGTATGTATGTGTGTGTGTGTTTGTATATGTATATATGCGTGTTACAAAGTAAAACAATACATGCACCGCGGATACTGCAGGCTCGTTACGGGGGGGGGGGGAGCGACGCTTTTCCCCTTCCTTCAATTAGCATTTATTAAAAAGAAAAACATTTTTTTATTAATTGGCTTAAACCTGTTATACCTCGTGTGATACGGGTTGGAGAGAACCTTATTTTTTCAATTTTGTTGTGACTCTCTCCACATAGAATCCTGCCATTGAACTTTCTCGCCTGAGAGTATGCTTGATTGCGTGAGTTGGGTTTTATCTGAAACCGCAGTAAGAAAACGCCATTGATAAGGCATTTACAGAAAAGACTCTTGCGGGAAGTGCTTGAAAGAGTGTGGAAGGTATATCGTGTTGGTGTCTAAATTACGATAACAGAATAGGGACATGGAGAGACAAACAGACGACGTAGGTTTTCGACTTGATATAAGACGTTGACTAGTTTCGCTTTGCTTCCCGAAGCTCGACGGGAAAAAGTCGCGGAGGCAGGGAGGTTGGTTTCAGAGCTTGTGAGTAAGCCGGGATGACAAAAGCGGTTTGAGGTGTTGGGGAAGAGAGGAAGAAATCATTCTCGTCAGATTCGATCGAATAGAGTTACCGCTTGGGCAAGATCACGACTGAATTCCTTTTACGATACGAATGGGGTCATACGCATACGAATGTGGTCTTTGTGATTCAATCTTTGGCGTGATGAAAGGGTATCGTGTAGGAGGTTGACAGAAAGAACTGAATGTTTTATATTACTCATTATATATTTGTTGAGAGGAATTTGAACAACAACAAAGATTTCGTTGGCACGAAAGTTTCAGCTTATGGTTATTTGACTTTCTATAGTGCGACATGGGCTGAAGTAATCATACAAACTGGGAAAGTGTTAGGGGCTTTTTAGACTCATGCCAACTAAACTTGCTATGCAAAAAATGAGACTGGTTAAAAATGTTCAAACTAATCTCGAGGTTTAACAGTGCGTTGGCGTTTGTGCAGAGTAAAATTGAAACGCACAGGTGCCCCTGGTTACAAACACTCGCAGCAATTATGATATTTCCCATTATTTTCAGAATTGCACAAACGCTTAATCGGAGATTGCGCTTACGTGGAGGGTTTCGTGTAGCGCACATAGCTGGAGACTATTAGAAAGACGAGAGGAATATAAACGTTACACATATTTCTTATGTAATGTCTAAGATACACAACCTAACTCCCAGCATAAACATTTGGACGATAAATATATTCATACCGGTGTTACACCGGGCTGTATAACAGGAGAGCGCACGACACTAGAGTTGTTCAGCGCTCTCGTGACGCGCATTCTAATTACATGCGCTCTCGTGTCACTACGCTCTCCTGTCGTGAGCTCTGCTGTCGCGGCCCTCTGCAGTCTTGCGCTCTCCTGTCGCGGCGCTCTCAGTCGCGCGCACTGCCGTCAGTGCTCTCGTGTCGTGCGCTCTCGTGGCGCCCTCCCGTTGCACAGGCAACCTTAACCGCAGTTAGCTCACCTTTAAGTGCTGTTACGCGTGACCACAGTTGCCACACTAAACTCTCGGATAGCTATTTCAGAATATCTGAAAAGTGCGCGTGCACTGCTTTGATGGGTGCTCAAGATGCCCAAACGCACGTGCGCCCATAGCCGCAGAGTGTTGTCCGCAAGTATTGCGTGGTAACTGGCTCGGCGTAACTGCAATTTAAGTGTGCCCGTGTAACAAGAGTATTAGTCTTCGCAATTTATAATGTTCCTCGCATGTGGGCTCGCTGAGCCTAGCTCTAAAATCTGCTTGAATCCATTGGATTTCAGGATGTATTGTAATCAACATTTGAACTCAAATATTTGAATGTGAACAATGACAATAATGGGTTTTCTTAACTGACACCATTAGTGAGATCCCAATTGTCTCCGAGAATTGTTGCACTCAGACTTGGGAAGTAATCCGTTACTTTTTCACGTAATTTTGTAATTGCCACGTTACGTTTTTCGGAAGTAATTTGTAATGTAATTTCTTTACAAAATATTGGTAACGGATTACTGTAATTACTCGTTACTTTTTTAAAAAATGTGAGCATAATACATTAACTGCAGCAATACGAGCAGAACATTCAGCAGCATAAAGAGAGCAAGTTCAACAAAATAGAAAACATCGGGAAGAAGAAAATAGCCGAAAAGAAAACACGATTTTTTGTATGACCGGTCACTGGAACCATTAGAAAAACAGGCAAGGCATGCACGAATATACGAAGGACAAATATCAAGTAAGACAACGCCGAGTGGGCTCTCCGTCGCCTTCCATTGTGTGTTTCTTCTTCTCCCGGGCAGGAGAAAGCTGTTCGTGTTTGTTTGTTTTTGTCTTTTACACCGTTTCACCCTATCCAACTTCTCCGACGTCTCCCGCAACCTGCACAGACATCAAACGCGGGTCCGTACCCGCTCGATTCGCGGGCTCACAACTCGCGTAACAGAAAATGCAGCCTCACGCTAGGGGTCGACTTCTCTTTGTCTTTGATGTGCGCTACTGTATTCTAGCACTGCTTTTGAGGCACGGCTGAAAAGCGCCCGGCGCGAGGCTAAGAGCATCGTCTTCGAGGGTACAGAAAATACCTCTTTTGGTTTACTTGTCTGGACATGGTGGTGAAGAGAACTCCTCACTTTACAATCAACTATCAACATAAAGGGGAGGGAGGGAAGGGTTAGGTTATCTAAGGAGTGCTGACAGAGAGAGAGGAGAGAACGCGTAAAAGTGGTGTGATCCTCTACAGTTTTGTGAGACCGATGGCCACCGCTCCTCTCGTTCTCTATGTACTCCCCTCCCTGGCCTCCACGAATATTGGCATGAAAGTGAGAACCGATGAACGATCGATGACCGGTAGCCGTCACTTTTTCTCTGACTGGTCGAGGTTTTCGGTCATGGAGTGTCCGTCATCTCCACTGCCGTCTCTTAATGAGATGTTCAAAATTCAAGGCATTAAAGAGAAGTGAAACCTAGTGTTTCAGTGCACAGTTTGGTTGCCAAAAATCACACATTGTCATCAGCAAGAACAAAAAACTCTAATCTACGGAAACACATCAAGGTAAGCTGGGATACCTGCATTCTGCATTGGCTATACATTGTAACGTTAGAACCAAGTTCTTCTTTTCTTGTGAATAACAGGCGAAACACCCGAGTCAAAAGAAGCTTTCGTAGATCGCTTCCTTAGCTCCAAATCTCGTAGCGGAGGTAGACGCTGCTACTGAGCATGCGCACCGCTATCTTTGTCTGTGTAATTCCAGGGATCATTTATAGAGGCCGTAAGCTAGCGGAATGGCGGGTGTGGTAGCAGCTTTCGGTGCCTTGTCAGCTTACAGGTGAACGGAGTGCACCTACTCTCTTCTCTTAATAACGATATTTTCTTTTTTATAAGGACTACCATAATACGGGCGTATGGAAAATTGAAAATAGTGTTGCAGAACATTTCTGAAAAATATCAGGATTGTTTCTATTATTATCTGAATAAGCGCATGGAAAAATCAACGTGAAAGTAATTAGTAACGTAACTTTTCACCGAAAGTAATTTGTAACGGTAATCCCATACATTTGAGGCTCGGTAACTTGTAATTGTAATCCATTACATTTGAGGCTCGGTAATTTGTAATTGTAATCCATTACATTTGAGGCTCGGTAATTTGTAATTGTAATCCATTACATTCTTCAAGTAACGAGCACAAGTCTGGTTGTAATTGAGGTCCCTCTCGGCGAGAATTTTGTTGAAAGAATCGGACGTGTGCTTCAGTTGCACACCGAACAAAACAAAAATTCCACATCAATGCATCTGTGTGTGACAAGTAAAATTTAATCCATTATCTCCCTGCAGCCTTATAAGTTATGCTGCGGAAAAAAAGGGCTCTGATAAGCTTGGGGATTCCACGAAAGCTGGATACCACTTTGTTCGTTTATTTTTTTCAAGCTGAGGAACCAGAACTTGTTGTTCGGAAAGTATAACATGAAAAAGATAATGACAGTTCTCGCGGAATGTCACCTACTTTTCCAAACGGGGCTGCATTGATTTTCCGTAGCTAAATCCGTCACGTTGACAAGCCGTCGCTGCGCTGCATACTAAGTGGTTTAATATTTTCTATTTTTTTGCCTCCTTGTTTTTCTTTTCTACGTTCGCAGTCAAGGTCTCTAGTATATACTTTGATGGTTGACAGAATCGGTGTACCTTGGTAACTATGAGCTTTTCTTGTGACGGTATCGATTTATTCGCATTCCGAGGATATACACAATGAATCCTACCAAGAACTTCCTAACGAGACGGAAAAACCGGCGCCGGCGCGTAGAACGCTGAAACTTTCAGGGAATGTGCAATTAGGTGATGGGTTTTGCATGGTGCGATTTTACGGCGTAGCTACCGTCGTGCTAAAAATTAGACCAAACTTGCCAGGGTAAACTGCGGACGTGTTCGGAGACGACCGAGTTAGCATTGGCTGTAACTGGGTGATGCCATCCCCGGCGCAGAAGAAGACGACGCGCTTTGTCGCTTGCTCGCTTCACCCATAGCACGCCTTTCACTGCACCTCGTTCTCATCGCAGCTCTTCTTATTTAAGAAAACAAAGTATAGCCTATATTTTGCTTAACTTGTTCAGCATGTGGGGCTCATATGCAAGAAGACTGACGATGACACGGATTAATATGTCTCCTGTGGGGTTACCACGCATAAGCAGATATAAAGACACTGCAAAATGATTCAACCGGAAGTAGTTAACTTTATTGGTACTGTTGCAACGAAGCGCCAGAGGAACAGAAACTGTTGTTTGTAGGCCATTCCCTGAATGACCATCGGTTAACATGGGCTGCAGTGGGACAGAAACTGTTTTATGGGAAGGCACGGATCTCTGCTATGTTCGCGGGCGTAAACTATTATTTTTAACATTCCATAAAGTGTAGCAAGATGTGTTTCTAGACTCCAGACAACAAATCGAGGCATAGAGGATTTTTAATATTCTAATATTAACTTGACGCCAAAACCTGCACGAGTACCCTAGCTCGTTTCATGAAAATAAACTATCTTTCTACCCGACATAGCTAACGAGATCAGCGATGATGGTTTGTCATTCGTCTCGTGCCTGATGGACTTCGTCTCATCCTACGATGGACTAAAGGCCAAAGCCACGGGCTGCCAGGTCCAATCACGTTTCACGCTAAACTATGACACACTTAGCATTGATTAGGTTTGGACGAATAATGCTCCGAATCCAAAAATGCTGCGCCATTTTTATAGTTTCGACACTGAAAAGAGCCAGTACGTCGTGGCTTTCTTTACAATGTAAAATTGTTGAGTCACTCATTACTCGATCCGAACCCCTGTTCGCCCATTCCCATCAGTGATCCGAGACGCGGGCACCGATACGTGCATCGAGGCGAAATACCACGCAACGTCTAAGTGGCTCGTGATTGGATCTGGCGGTTCGCAGCTTCTGCTTTTAGTCCACCGTAGGGTGCGACGAAGTATAGGTGGGATAAAAGCGTTGAATAAGTGGTATTCACGGAGGATAATAGCTTTGTCTGTGGCTGGTTAACGGGTTTGGACACGAACACTCACAACACTATAGTAGGCCCTAATGCGGAAGTATGGCTAGCGTCGCTTTGCCCAGAGGGCGCGAAGCGGGTAAACACGCCTCGGTAATTCTCGCGCTTACCATCAGCCAAATCTCAAATCATTTTGCCCGATACGCGAAAGGAAATCTAGGAGCCAGTTAAATACTAGCGCATGAATCACTGATGCTGTCTATTTTTGCGTTGCCCCTACCTCCTCCCCCCCCCCCTTTTCTCATCCTTTCTCCCTCTGCATAAACAGGGCGATGTGACGTTTATGGAAGCGCTCAAAGCCGAGTTTTAATATGGCCATTTTACTTACTTGACTTTTTTTTTTTAAATTTGTTTCCCCGACGAAGCTGGGGCCGACACCATACCCTAACGCAATAATCACCTAATGTACAAAAACTGCCCTCGCGGCTGATTTTTTTTTTTTTGCAGACATTGAAGAGCATAGAGCTTTGCGCTGCTGTTAGGAAATTCGGGGTTTTATTTTTTTGCAGTCATTCAGACATTTATAACGCCTTTTAATTTCAACACTTTTTTGTTTTACTTTTTCTCTGTAGCAATTTTGCTTCAGGTTATTACCTACTGAAAAAACAAATTGTGGAGCCTTTGCAAATGACCGACCGCTTCGTGGAACTGAATTGAATGCCAAAGAAAGTAGGGGAAAGCATATGCTGCTCGTTGTTAATTTCTTGAAGTGCTCGTGCTGGCAAGTTGTTTTATTTTAATGGTAACTGCAATACATGTAGCCTAAGGGCAAAAATCGAAACTTCTGAGAAAGTCATCCAGTGAATGTATATATATATATATATATGCAATGATTGTCCATTTCAGCACAATCGTTTGTTAACTGCATTCAGATACTTGCGAATGCGGTTTAATTACAAATGTGGATTCCTAAATGTATATTGGGATGTCGTCCATACTAACAAAGCTGCCATATTCGCGCCTATCGTGTGATAAAATTTGTGTTTCCGTTCACTTAAAGAAAAGACTTGACAAAAGGGCCAACAGCACGCAAATAAAACCGGGATAAAGTAAAAAAGTGCGCAAAGGACAAGCGCTGACTCACAACTCAATAAAACCAAAATCAGCAACCGCGAACACATCAGTCAACACGTATCTCAAAAGGCAATATCTTTGCTGTGTGAACAATATGTTGAGGGCAATGTGGGATCCATTTGCAAAATTCCGCCTAAGTGTAAAAAAGTCTATATTGGCCAGACGGGCAGATGTGGCAATCAACAGATGGCGGGAGCATGAACGGTCGTTACAATCAAAAGTAAGGGCAAGCGATGGGGGGGAGGCACTTTTCCCTTCATTGTGCTAGCTGGAAGTTTCGACCCTTCTTCAAAAAGGCAGGAGGTTATTGGCAAAAGCAGAGACCAAATGACTTGGGAAGTTTTAGAAGCATATGCGATTAAAAGGGGGTACAACATTCGTCAGCCAGACGTCGCTGTATTTACACAAAAAATAGATAGCCTTTTTAGATACGCGTTGATTGACACCCCCCGCCCCCCCCCCCGTGATGTGTTCGGTGTTGCTACTTTTGTTTTTATTAAAGTTCAGTTGAGAGTCAGCGCTTGTTCTATGTGCACGTCTTCTACCTTGGCCCTGTCTTTCTTGCGCGCTGTTTGCCCTTCTATGAGTATGAACCAACTACCCCAGATCGCCAAGCTAATAAAGAAAGGCTTGTACGTCTTCTACCAGAAACTAATCAGTCACAACAGGGTAGCCAAACGTTGGAACAAGCTATCAACATTTTCCTGCTTATTAATTTTATGCGTTTGTGGCCACATGGAATACCTCCCTATCACACACGAACAAAACCTACTATCCTTTACCTACCCTTGCCAAGCCGGAGGACATCGTCTGCTTCATACAGAAACTCGCAGTGTCAAAAACAAGACGAAGGGTACAACATACTTAGACTCACACAGAACTTTCTATCTCCCCTGACATGTATACCAATTTTCTTGTAAACCAAATGAATAGAGACAAACTGTAGCAGTATTATTAAACCGAACAATCTACACACCATACACTTGACGTTATAACACGAAAGATGTAATAAAAAGCCTGACCAAGGTGATCAAAGAACCGAAACCCGCTTGTTCCTAATTACGTTGTTATACTTTTTCCGCCTTTGCTTTCACTCGTGAGTATCCAGAAATTTCCCAGAACGGTGACGTCGGATTTTTGTACGTATACGTGCGAGTTTATGATCACCCCGGACAACCCAAGCTGTAGCGTTCATTCTGGATTCTTGGTACGCGAACAATACCCAAAAGCTTTATTACGTTTCAAATTGTCAACGAGTTTAAAGGGATTGTCCGGTCGAAACCGGAAGTACTTAAGTTCTTGCGCTCGTTACGTCGAGGGAGCCTTCATATAGACAAACGTCATTTTTATTTTGATATATGATCTCCCGTTATTAATTAAACCTTTCATGAGCCTATGTACGAAACTGCACCCCGAATTTCGCCAGTGTCAATGGCTGACATCCGTAGGAGCTGCGTGACGTCACAAAACGCAGAGGTTTGTCGGATGGTCGGGATAACAAGCGTTGGTTGATGGATGTCTTGTATTTTGTTTCGAATTATATAGTCTCCTAGGCTGTACCCTACTTAAATACGGTTCTTTTAAGGCAGTTCTCGAGCATGTGCAAAAAAGTCACGCCTTTTAGCAGGAAATTACTCGCAGACAGCCATAAGCTTCGAGCAAACGTATGCCGTTTCGCGCAAACACAACTGCGACGGCCACCGATCGAGCTAGGGGCGCTTGCAAAGCAAAACATGCAGATTTCGGCTCTGAAGCAGCACCTAAGTACACGAAGCGGCATCTGGGTACACATGTCAGCGGATCCACTGGATCGGTGGTGAGGCTGCGGGTCGTTCCCTCAGCCGCGATGTCCGCGGGTCGAAGACAAACGGCGAATCGTTCAAATGCATGTCGTCACTTGACTTGGACGAGCTTGGTGAATCGTAGTCACGCTCCATTTTCACACGCGGGTCAAAGAGAATCGGGCTGCACGCGTGCTAAATACAACTTCAGGTATCATTTCCAGATGGCCTAGCTGTTGGTTTCGGTTTCGCTGCATAATCAAATTGATTGATCCGATTTGGGCGAGCAGTGAATGGACGTAGTTTAATATCGTTGGCACAGCATCACACCTCAGCTTACGAGCCTCCTGTCCGCTTAGAGCTCAGCTCGTAGCTCTCTTCTGTGAGATGATTGCTGCATAAGCGGGATCTCGATCTTGACGGGAACCTAGTCCCTATGCACGGCGACGATCCACTTCGCTCGTAGCTGCACGTCTCGCGGAAAAGTGTGGAACGTCATGTCTTGGCTCGCATGTGCTGCCCGGTGGTAGCGGCACCCAACCGCGCAACAAAAATCTCACTGAACTACGAAACAAGTCGAGCACAACAACAAAAACGAAGCACGCTGAGGCAGACAAAACTGCTCGCTTTGTGTTTTGTGACGTCAGAGCTTCAATGTTGCCAACGAAAGCAGTGTTTACGCTAGAATGCGATTGGAGCAGCATAAATTCAATTACTCACGCAGAGGGGCATATAAAATTCAGATATTGCACGTACGATCCGTCTCGAGGCAATAACAATGATATTCAATTGTTTTCTCGAATACAAAATTTGACCGGACAATCCCTTTAAAGATTGAGGCCTAAGCTTCGCGTCCCAACGCATGTTGGAACGAAAGCTTCTTTTAAAGTCTGGTATGTAACCTAGAAAGGCATGGAGGGCTGGTTTAGCTTGATGTATCAGCGGTAGTGCATTCCGAGACACTGTTTAACACGAACAGGAGATCGCCGATTTGTTTCCCCGTCTCAGTATTGAAGGACTGCCATTAGAACTACTTTAGTGTAAAAATGGATCAATTGAAGTACTAACCCAAGTGGTAAATTGTTTTACGCCCGCCAGCACCCTTTTCAAGGTAAAATGCGAAAAGAGCCAAAGTCGCGTTCGCTATGACTCACTGTACGTACATGTTTGCTTCCTAGTTTTTATTTGTCCGTGGCAGTCCTATCGCCCTCGGAGGACAGCAAACAGTTCGCTAGGAGATGAAAGGGATGTCAAGTGGCCCAAATGCGAGACATAAAGTTAATAGAGAGATCAGTCATGCAGAAATGCAATAAGCTTCGCTTCAAAACAAAACGTACCAAAGATGACCTGACGGCATGTCGGGCGCCGGGCAAAGCACCATGAAAGGTGCAAGAATAAAAAAGGTTTTGACGAGACGACAGGAAAACAAGAGGTAGATGGAGAATCGCCGTGATTGTCATGTTGTTTGCGATCATCTCTGCCGGCTCCGATATATACCCGGAAATGTTGTATTGATTCCCCTTGGACTCGTCGCAAGTTCATTGGACGCGACCAAGAAGAAGCAGGCGAGCGGAATCGTGTAAGATGGAACTCTCGAAAGCGTCTCCATCGCTTTCATCTATCTTTGCCATAGTGATGTTGAGAACGAACTGGCGCGATGAAGCTTGTCCTTTCGAAGTATTGGCTGCGACGACAAACAAAGTGCAGGGGGAGCTTATACGACTTCGCAGCGTGAGTAACGAAACTCTCTTGTCGTAAGTGGGGCTGCTTATGGTTCCACAAAGAGGGAGGCATATTGCCGATGTGAGTACTCTGTTCAGGGCTACAGAAGTGCACTTAGGAAGTAAGAAAAAGTAAAAAGAAAATATGATCGCCGGGACTCTAGATGTTATTCTCTGTTGTACTTAAAAACAACGAAACAATGGGAAGCTATACTACAGGGCTCGCACTTCTCATCTTATCTGTTTTACCGGTTCGTGCTACTGAACCAGCAGAAGGAAAACATGTCAAATAAAAGTATCGGTAGCTGGAATTTGAGCTCGGACGTTTTCCACCGTGGACCGGATAATGTTTTTTTTTTTTTTTCAAAGGGGGTTTGAGTTTTGGTGGCATTTGTGTGGTGAAAACAAGCTTCGTAGCAAATTATTCGTTCGCATTTAACAAAACAACATACTGGTAGAATGACATTACAGTAATGAAATTACAGCTCTCCAGCCTGGTAATTTAGTAATATAATGAATTACATTCAGTCAGTAATTTCGACAAAAGTTACTCACTACGTTTGAAATTTCCTTTGTCCCAAATTAGAAGGTTCGTCTCCAAGCTTTAAAAAAAAGAAGAAAACGTTTATTTCCGTGGTGAAATGTTGTAAAAGAAACATCAGAGAAAATAAATAACGTCCACCTGAGTGCAAAGCCTCGTACAAGAAGTAAACAGACGCACAAACGCGGGCTGGAAAGGCGACGGAGAAAAGCCTTAGGAACTCCAGGCAAGAGAGATACGGCGTCATGTTATCACGATAATGCTGTACTTCGTTGGTCCCTACTCTGACAGTGCGGTGGGAGCTGCGAGCTCACCAGCACCGATCAAACACCTTCCTTTAATCACCTGACCCGTCCCTTTCTCTGCGCGTGAGTGTGAACAAGAGAGTGGTTACGTGGCGAAAGGTAAACGTGTTTCTGTTCCAACGAGCAGGTAGCTTTCACCGCACTGTCAGCTTAGGAATAAACGGCTATTAGGCTACAAGGCGAAGGGCACATCACCAGTGAAGTCGACACATTTTAAAACCTGAGAGGACAGGACAAGCAGATCCCGAGCCTTCTTGTGCTTTCCTCAAGCAAGGTCAAACCGTAAGCTTCGACAATTGTGAACCACCGGAACAAAATAGTTAATCACAAATACCTTGTCAAGGCCCCGGAACGTTTCGTGTGTCCTCCAGTAAAGCAGGTGCCTATCGCGATATGCCTCGCCGCCTTCCGCTTAGGAGGTTTATTCGGGAATAAACCTACAAGCTAATTCCGCCACCCGTTTGTTGGGAAAGTACACAATTTAGGAAGCTCGCGTTATTTCTTTCTTCAACTTGCGACACTTCGTTATAGCAATTATCCAACCCTTTGTGCGACAATGCGCAAAAACTTGGGCTCTTCGGGTGTTTGGGAACTTTACTCCTTGATAGGAGAGACCGGAAATACGTCAACTAGTGCGCTCGGGACGATAGGATTATACTGCGTCCGAGGCGGAAGGGAAACGTGTCACGTGACGACTCCTTGTAAGAACGATCTCCCATGGCGCGACTTAGCAGACTCACATGGTCTGTAACTTCGTCTAAATCAGGAAGACGGAAGCATATAACCCTTTTCTTAAGGACCTTTACCGTTGAATGAACAGCAAAACCGGTGAGTCGACTGTCTTTGAGTCGCATCTAGAAAACCTATTTGTCATATTTAACATATATGTAGAGTGCTCCAGCAAAGCGACAGTTCAGTATGGTTCGCTTTGAAGCGCATAAGGCTGTTGCGGTGCAAACAGGAAGGTCTGAGTTTTGGTACACATATAATAAATAAAATGAGCACGAATTACTGCCTCAAGGTATTCAAAAGTATTGTCAAAGTAATTTCATTACTTTTGGAAAGTAATTTCATTACTTTTGGAAAGTAATTGTAACGTAATTCGATTACTTTTAGTCTGTGGCAATTTGTAATGTAATTTTATTACATTTGTGCAGTTTTCCGGTAAAGTAATAATAATGTAATTTAATTACTTTTTAAAAGTAATTGTGCCATCTCTGGTAGATGGTACTGCATCAGTAACGTTTATCGTTTGTTGTTCATTCGCGGAAGCGGGTCAGCTTCTTTACACCCACAATTAAAGTCGATACATATTATATACAGGTAAGCGTACGAACATAGCATGAAATTTAATCGATCAGTTCCTGCTGCAGTTACTGCCCATGACCCAACAAAAGTTTAGGGTGCAAACGAGCTGGTGGTGGTTAAACATTTCACAAAAAATTAAAGATGTTTAGAATTATCCGTAATGCCGAACTAGAGCGCAGCTCTTGAGGAGGAGGAGGGGCTAGGGTACGGAGGGGAGGATATACCCCTCCTCTCCTCCCCTTTTCCTCTTCTGCTCTCGTCCCATTTTGCGGGAAATTTTCGCTAAATTTCCCGTTAAATTTAGAGTGAGAATATTTCCGCTAAACTTAGCAGAGAATATTTTCAGCTAAAATTTTTTCCACTAAACTTAGCGTGAAATTTTTTCCTCCAAATAAATTTAGCGGGAAATCTTTTCCTCGACATTTGGCGGGGAAAATGGTTTGCTACCTTAGCGGGGAAAGTTTCCCGCTAAATTAGTGGGGAAAGTTTCTGCTAAATTTAGCGAGAATATTTTTCCGCTAAATTTGTCGGGAAAATTTCCACGCTAATTTTAGCAGAAACAATTACCTTCTAAATTTGCCGGAAAAATTTGCCCACCGAATTTATTGTGAAAATTTCCTCGCTAACTTTGGCGAAAAATTTCCCGCTAAATTTAGCGGAAACAATTGCCCGCTAAATTCAGCGGGAACTTCTCCCCGCTAAATTTGGCAGGAAATTTCATAGCTAAATTAGGGGAAAATTTCTCTACCAAATTTAGCGAAGAAACATTCCCGCTAAATTTAGGCGCCGTGTGACGTCACGTATGAAGTCATTATGGGAAACGTCCCACAATGCAACGCGCGGTTACGCCGACGGCGACGGCGACGCCTCTCAAGCCGGAAAAGGGCGCATAGAGCTGCGCTCTAAAACCCCGAGACTGTTACGAGAAGGGACGGACAAATACAAAGCCTCAAGTTCATGTTTGTCCGTCCCTTCTCGTCCAGTCTCGGGGTTTTTTAGACAAATGTTTGGCCCATGACTCTCTACGAAGTTTCACCGGTCGATTGCCGATGGAGTCACTACAGCCCAGCTCTTTGCATTGTGCTCTGTCTTGTTCCTTTATAACTACCACCGACAAAGCTTGACACATTACTACAAACAACCAATCGCGATCTACACCTGAACAAGCCCCTCCTAAAAAGGATGGACATTTTTAGAGCACAGCTTTTAGGCGCCCGTTCCCGAGTTTCGCGGCGTCGCCGTCGGCGTAACCGCGCGCGTGGCATTATGGTACGTCACAGACCTATACACTAATTCAATTCCCCACTACATTTAGTGAAGAAACTGAATTCGTGTGTAGGTATGTGACGTCCAATAATGCAACACTGCGCATTCAGTTTTCCCGCTAAATCTAGCGGGAAGACTGACGTCACATGACATCAACACCAAATCAGTTTTCGCGCAAAATTTATCGGGGAATTGAATTGGTGTTGACGTCAATGACTCCAATTTTTCCGCAAAATCGCGCAGAGAAAAAGAATTTGTTCATAGGTGACGTGACACGAAGTCATGTGACTTCATTTTCCCCGCTAGATTTCGCGGAGAAACTGAGTTGGGGTTGAGGCTACCTGGCGTCCATTTTCCAGCTAAATTTAGCAGGGAAACTGGGAGAAGGGGAGGTTACAGAGGAGCAGGAGGGAGAGGAGGAGGAGGACGAGGAGGGGAGGAGAGGGAGGGAAGAAGGGAGAGAAGTAGGGGAGAGGAGGAGGGAGGGTCTTCCGTACCCTGCCCTCTTCCTCCTGCGTACCCTCCCGTCACGGGGTATCGCAAAATCAAAATACCTCAAGAGCTGCTCTCTAAATTCGCGTTACAGGGATCGGTAAACGTCTTTCAATTTTTTCATCCTCAAACGCAGTCTCAATTTGCAATACACTGCCTGCAATTTTCTCTTACGTTTGATCTGATTATTTCCCCAGAGGTCCTTGAGTCCCTTCAGCGATGAAGTCCTTCCCGAAAAACGTAAACAAAGTGCACTGTAGGAAGTTTTAGAAGATCGTTCCGATAACACCGATAATGGTAGGATGCATACGCCAAGGCATCGGTGGAATATCGGGTAGCGTTATCGAAGTTGTCGGAACCATCTACTAAAACTCCCTTGCGCCAAAAAACAATCAGCAGCAAAAAGTCGGACGTCCGTGGCATCACTTCCAGTGGCACGCCTTGAAACGCACCTGAGACCCAGAAGCACCTGTTTAATCCGCCTGGCGCCCCACGTCTCAAGCTCGTCACGTAAGGACACCGCTAATCTTATTCGACACGAACACGGGTGATGGTGGAGAAAGAGGAAGCGTTCATGGGCTTAAATACGACAGCGTGCTTAGCAGCGTGCCAGGAACAACCAGATGACAATCTAGAGTCAAAATAAGCTGTTGGGCTAGTTGGTTAGACCCCATGAAAGTAATTATTGCAAGGGACAAGGATAAGACAAATATATAAAACAGGATAAGCGCTTGTCTTTTTTTCCTCTTCGTCTTTTCCTTTTTCGTTGCGCTAATACACCATTTGCTGTCTTACCCAAGCATCAAGGAGAATGCAGGGATTGGTGTTCCACGCGCCACACGCGCACGCCTTTCCTGTATAAAAGATTCGAAGTAAATAACCAAAAGAAAGCATTGACGAACGCGCGTGCAAGATGCCATTTGTTTTAGGTTTTTGCTTTGGAAAAGTTACTACTGCTGAGGCCAGCACGTGCGGCGCGTGGAACACCAATCCCTGCATTCTCCTTGATGCTTGGGTAAGACAGCAATAGGTCTATTGTTTTCATGATGATCTAGCCTGGAAGCCGGGGGAGGGGGGGGAGGGGAGTTAGAGAAAACCAATAGCGTGCTTATATTCTTTTGCAAAGTGCTGTAGTATACGTTATCGATAGGGGCTTCACAGCGTGGAAACTAAATTAAATAGCCTAAAGTCACTACTTACAAGGCAGTTTGCTCACGAACGATTTCCTTTAAAAACTGGGACAATGTTGTTTTGCCATAACCAAGTTTTGTTAGCTTTCTTTCCAGAATGACAGGAAAAATAATGCGGAGCTCATGCTTGTCTGCAGGGGTTGTGGTGACGTCAGAACGCTGAGCTCTGATTGGCTCTGATTGAAGGATTATGGGTAGAAGCTGCATTGAGGTCCACCCACTATCTTTCAATCAGAGCCAATCAGAGCTCAGCGTCTTTCTGACGTCACCAAAGCCCCTGCAATAAACCAGAGGAACTTACGCTCCGCACATAGAACGCATGTCCACGGATCTGAGCAGGCTTCAGAAATTGGTTGGCTTGCTGCTCGGCTTACTAACGCGGATGATGATCTATTCATCCGCGCTTTTCCACCGCTACACCAGCTTAACAAGTGGTAATTTCGGTGCATTCCAGCGCTTTCGCGTGCTTCAAGTCGTTCTAGCATTGACTCATATTGCGGTTTTAAACGACGCCCAGCAAGTTTCTCATTAAAACCCCATGTTTGTTTTCACTACTTAAAAAGTTAATGAAGATACTTTAGTTAATTATTCTACATATCATAAGAATTAGCCTCCTATATTATGTACTTCTTACGAGTTTTTTTATAATATATCTTCGGATTAAAAATTAAACAACCTGTTCAAAGCAAATATTTGAGAAAACAATACCATTTTTGCACTTTTACGGCATTACATTGTCCACAGTGAGCCATCCGTCTCGCCACATTGATCTTAAAATTTGTTTCTCTCGTACTTAAGCCTCGTAAAAAAAGGGGTAGGGGTAGGGAGGGCAATAAACATCAGTGACCATGCAATCCCCCATAAACCTTATTTAAGCCGACTAGCCCTCCAGCTGCAAACTTCCGGTGCGTGGCGAGTTCAGAAACAGGAAGATACAAAACGAAAGAATGAGCACAATATATGTCTTCCCGGAAACGATGATACGCGGCCGTCGATTCATTGGAAACGAGAAATCCGGAAGCTCTACAAAGTGAAACCAAGAGGTCTTCTTCCAGCTTGTATCCATTGGCGGCTTGAAAGAGGCTATCGTAAACCATTCTCAACTCCCATTCAGTCCTTATATCAGATCATGGATAAACCGTCTTCACAGTTGCCCCAATCTCTCTATTTTTAACCGAGACCTCTTTTCCGCAGCCGTGTACGAGTACTCCCGCCAACCAACCAAACGATTGACGGCATATCAAATCTCTATGGTCTGGTTAGGCAAAAAAGTGGTCTTGGAAAGTCAACTAGAAAGCATCTTTCACACGATCAGATGGCGGCAGGCACGAGGAGCATCTCCGGCAAGCGTTCAGGCTCTGTCAACTGTAGCTGAAAGGAGGGCAGATGGTGTTGCCATGGTGACGTGGCGTTCTCGACTCTTCTGCGGTCGAGGGCGTCGGCGTGTCTGATTGGCCGGCGAGCGTCTTGCAGGAATACACCTAGTGAGGCCCTGCCGCTTCATTATCGCCATCCTTCGCAGCGCCCAAAAGTCGCCGACTTCCTAACCCGATAGTCGTGGTGGAAAAGTAGTTATGCTTCTCTGTGTCAATTTACTTCCATCTCTGCCTTACTTTCTTATCATTTAATGTGTTCTGTTATTATTATTTTTTCTTGTCTCCTTTTCGTGTCTGGGATTTTGTAGGTATACTGTGTGCTACTCTCTTCTCTCTACAACATGTGTTTGAAGCTATGGTGTGCTTCCTACTGAGTATCTATTTCTCCTTTCTACGTTTCGGTTGGCTAAGTTAGGCATAGAACGGTGCCAAAAGGTCACAGGTTTCCGGTAGTGGGGATAGCGATAAAAATGTATCTGTTTTGAAGCGTTTCATGTGAAGAATAATGACGCAAGTGCCTCAAAAATAAACAAAACCACGCAGAAATGCGACGATTTGCTTCTTTCTAGGAAGAATCAAACTTGAAAGCGCCTACCTGAACATGTGCTTAAACGAAATTGTGAAACAATCGTCGCTTTTTGTAAATCTCAATATGACGAATATGTCCGTTGACATTAGCGCCAACAGCATAGTTTTTATGACTATATAAGCTGATTTATTTGTTCTTGAACTTCACCATCATTATATTAGTTCGATGTAATTGTAACAAGGCTTCGTCTCGCGGTAATTGTATCATATGTCAAAGCTGCTCCGCAAGTTTAGGATATATACTACAGGGTGTCACAAAAGAAAATTTACACGGTCTTTCTTACCGCAAAAATAAACTAGGCATCGCCGAACACTCATTCTCCGCCCAAAGGTAGCGCTAGAGGTCACAACCAAATGCCAAAGTTTCAGCCCGATCCGACAACTTAATCAAAAGTTATACGTGATTTTCTGAAAATTTCAATGAGAAAATGGCGGCTGACGGAGTTTTCAAACACATGGGGCTCTATGGCACGAGAAAACAAAAACGGGCAAAAATGGGCTCCATTTTTCCATTGAAATTTTTAGAAAATCACTTATAACTTTTGATTAAATCATCGGATCGGGCTGAAACTTTGCCATCTGGTTGTGACCTCTAGCGCTACCTTTGGGCGGAGAATGAGCGTTCGGCGATGCCTAGTTTATTTTTGCGTAAAAAGAAACGTAAATTTTCTTTTGTGACACCCTGTATTTTCAAGCGTTGATTTTTATCGCAAAAACAAATACGACTGCTCATCGTAAAAAAACAAACATGTTTTTTTAAATATATTTATTTCAACGCGTACAAATACTTTTTCTGGTTTCAGTTACTCCAGAATATCTTCAATTTAATAGGGTTACATTATCCGTGCCGGCTTGTTAACCTTGTGTGTGTGTTTTTTTTGTTTTATTTTTTACAGAGCAGGCGCGGATTTAAGGAGGGGTGAGGGGTGACCGCGCTTTTCAAGTTTCCAAATGTAATTTTTTGTAGGAAAAATGACATACACCAGTTTTTTGGGGAAATGAATGTTTAGTATCTGGTGATATGGCGAATATTAGGTAAATTTTACAAATTTGCGCAACGCATCGCCCACGACGTCACATCCGTCAGTGACGTCATATCTTTCTGCGGAACCTCTCCCCCTACCCTCCAAGCTTGACCCATAAATGCGCCACTGCCATAAATACGCTCCACACGGATCATTCCATGGACAGCGATTGCATCCGGTATCTAGGATATTTAAGCTTTTTCTCGGTAAATCACCAGCCACTTACTTGAATTAGACTTTGCTAATTTTAAAAAAGCTATACCAACCCGTCACAGATATGGATCAACTAGTTGTACTCGAGTCATTCCTGTGTGCAAACAAAATAACTCATTTTTAGAAAAGGTATTATTTTCAGATTCGTGCTGTACATTGCGCAACTGCATGGTATAGGGATTGACATAACCTAACAGTGGCTGCCAAGATAGGGAACTTGCATAGAACAAAAATATTGTGAAGATGAAAACTGATTCAGTGCGTAAAAATGGCTAAAGTGCTTTATATATCTCTTCAATATTTAATTTCTGATTGCGTAACGCGACTCGTCTATATAAATTGATCCATGAAGCAAACGCAATATGTTTTGATGAAGGACTACTTTCTGCTGGCACACGGTGGCACACAATTCCAAATACGGTGCGTTTATGAAAGGAAGTTCCATTCCCGGAAAGAAATTTACCATAAGCTGGCAAACATTTTCTGCTATTCTAATTTTTCACCTTTAGGCTTTTTTTCATTACTAAATCTTACATGCATGCAAGTTGCTTTGCCAGAAAAATAACTAGCAGAGAAGCAATCGAATATATACAGTTTAGGGTCGCACACAATAAGTTTGGATTCCACGACGAGCTGTCCAACGGGTCGAGCAATCGAACGAGTAAAATCATCTAACATTCAACCTCTTGATCCACATTGTATATTCTCTCTCATGTTTAATGTGTCAAGATATCCAACCAGTCAAGGTCTCCAACAAGTTACAAGATTCTGAACTTCCAACTACTTTTTCTCTCCAAAGCAAAAACGTATATAGGCTTACTAAAAAAAAATCAACTCCCTAACGCATTAGCGCATTTATTTAAACTCAAGGAACCGTAGCTAATATGCGAAACCCGATGGGCCTCGGATCTCGCTCAACAAATAACATATGGCTGTGTCACAACAACAAAAAAAAAGGAAAAAAAAAGATTGGCTTTTAAAGGAACTTTAAAAGCCAATTTTGACTGAATAAAAGCGTCCTGACTGATAATAGTAAATCTCGTCTTGCTAAAATCGTGTTTTGAAACAAATGAAGGTTTAAACGCAGAAAATTGATTCCAAGCTAACAAGCGTTCTTTGGCATACCGCCCTCAACTGATAATGAACTTGCGTCAGAAAACAGGAGTTCACTGTGGGAATGCCGTATGACATGCTATGGATATCTTGACGCTAGTGATCACTTGACCCATAGTATATATCTTGGTTCGTTGGATCTCTTCACCTATACTGCACATGTTTATTCGTTAGGTCTCTTAAACCGTGTTGCATCTAGTGACTTGCTTGATAATTTAGCCCATATTGAATATAGTGGCAGTTGATCCAACTACCGATATATTCCCATATTAGATGAATTGACTTGCTGAATTTCTTGACACGTGTTGTGTCTCTTGACCCATAATGCATCTCTTGATTCCATGAACCTCTTCACGCGGCTGTCACGTGCCTGTTTAAACTTTAAACTCGGTTGAACCTCTTGGCTCTTTGTATATATTGACCAGAATTTAAAACTGTAGAAGGGAGATGGGATGGGTCCCTCATCACTTTACAGGCAAAAATATAAAAAAGAAGATTTAACGGAATTAGAAGCCTTTAAGTTTTGACATGAGAGACTATATTAAGAAGAAAAGTATCTACATTGGACCCTTGGGAGGACGCGCAAAGTTACTCGTGTGAAAGGGTACGGGCTTGTGATATGCGCTCATTAGCCCGCATCATGAGTCTTAAAGTTTCTTGACGCCGCAGGCTCGAGTAGTGTATAGCGCGCCTTTTATGAACTGGTTCGTATACCTAGCTGAACAAGCTACGCATCGTCCTGCATTTTATATTGTGATTATGCTCGCATGCGATGCATTCAGTGATCTAGCCAGCAGTTCCCTTCACGTTCAAAGCATCTGCACGAGAAGGCAAGCCAGACATTCAAGGACACTCGCGGGGCTCATGTAATCCACCGGAATTGATTGCGCTCGAGTCTAAATCTGAAAAGCATCGCCGCGCAGAACCATATTTTAGGCTCAGGGAAACGAAACAGCGAGCGCGGCTAATGAAAGCCATTTTTCCACGCAGCTCGATGGGAAGATTAGGATGCCCTTTCAGTGACCGCTTAATGTTTATCGGCGCCTCTTCCAGCGCTGGATGTTGCATAAACTCGAAAACAGAAACGGTCCTTGGATACATTCCGCATTATAGGCCTTCAAAGTTTTTAGATTAAACTGCCAGCTTGACCTAACTCCTTTCAGGCGACCAATCAAACGGTTTTACAGAGTTCGGCTCGTTTAATCACCACCATTCGGATAAGGTGCGGAAGGGAATCGGGTAGCGCGCAAAGCCTGGAGAGAGAGAGTAAAGGAGAAAGAAAGATAGAGAGAGAGTGAGGAAGATTGAAGAGCTTGAATCGCACAGTGAAGGCCCGTGGTCATTCTTGCGAGCTACATTCCAGCTGGCGGCGATCTCCTTGGGCAGCAGCACGGCAATCGACCCGCCCTGACCACTGGTGCGGGCGAAAGAGGGAAAGAAATGGAGCTGGGGCTGCCTTGGGGTTGGGGTTGACCCGGTGGGGTATTCGTTAAAGCGTGTGAAACAAGTCTACAGGCCAAATTATGCACCCTGATTGGCGTGTTTTCTTTATAGAAGTCGCATCGCCTTGTTTACAGAGGGAGAGAGAAGAGCGGGAGGGGCCGAGGCTTATGCAAACACGCGTCAATGATGAAAATGCTATCTTTGTTCCGGCTCCCAGACTTGCGTACGCTTATCGGGTAAGCAAATCTGTAAGCCGGCTGAAGGCAAGCGTGTGAATCACTAAGGCGGGTTTACCTAAGCTTGGCGTTGTGACGTCCATAAAAACGTGCCCACCAGGGACCTGAAATTGGCCTGTTGACTGACTCCAACAAGCTATTCCGAATACTCGACTCGATGTAACCTTCCCCCCCTCTCTCCCCCGCCCTTATCGGCTGAAAGTGAGTGGTATTAAAACCGAGATGGAGAGGTCAAGGGCGAGTGAGCCATTCTGATCTAAAAAAAGTTGAGGGAAGAAGCCGTGTGACTTGGTACGCCCCAATTGAGTGGACTTCTGATTGAATTGGAATAAAACGAGAGGTTGGATTGGGAGGGTTTGTTAGATCGATTCGTGATTTACTTTATTGCACTGTAAAGACGTGTGTTTTTTGTTTGTCTTTTAATTTGTCATGAGGGTTGCGGTATTGTTTTCGATGGTCGCAGTTGATAAACCAGTAATGATGATTTAAGGCATGCACGGTGTTTTTCTGCACGGTTTGTAAGTTCATCCGACGTACAATCACTAATGCTTATGAATGTGCATGCGAAAGACAAAAACAAATAATAAGAGGTGGGGGGAGGTACAAGGACATGTATTTGCTCCACGAACCCTCATGCAAGTGCAGTTCGAACGTTTCTTTTTATTATTTTTTTTGACCATCGCAAAAGAATGAAACTTGGGAACAAACGCTTTTAGTCCGTTGTAACCGCCATATATCCAACCTACCCTTCTCTTTTGTTCTGCGCTCCACATAAACAAACCAAGTCGCTCCGTTTCACCTTATAATGTACCGCAGCGGACCCTACCAGCCATCGGAGCCAATCCGAAGCCGCGTGAGTGTTACAAGATCTTCAGGAGAGGTACAGCGATGCGTGTGGAGCGTAGTCAAATGATACGTTTACACCACTGGTTTGGCTGGGCTGGCTCGCAGCGTGCTCGGCGGTCCATTGGAAGGCGAAGCAGCATATATAGCCGTCAAGGCAGGAGCAGAATTCGGGTTCTCCTTTGGTCGGTAGTGGGCTTTGATGATATACTCTCGGAACAAGATCGCTTTTTGCGTACGCGAATTGCGTTAAAGGAGTGCAGCTGGGAGTTAGTGCTTATGACATCACTACCAAGACCGTCTGCCTATTCTTTCTTCTGGGTAACTAGGACAGCCTCACTTGTTTCCCGCTCCTTGGGGAACAAAGTGGGTGGCCTGTAAGGGATCCACCGCGCACCAGTCGATTAGGGTTAAGCTCCCAAACTGTTTATCTTTTCTTGCCTTGTTTGCCTTCATCTAGGAATACGTTTGATGTCTGCTGACAGAATTGTTGCATTTGCTGTCTTTCGAATGCCTCGCCCAGAAAAGAGCACGCACTTGGTCTGCTTGTTAATGCATATTGCAAGGAATTATCTGCTAATAAAATAAAAGCACAAATAGAAGCCAGAAATTACACGCTAAGGGACTTTGCACAATTAAGGCTGTATAACTAGTGTTCCAGAGATTTAAACCCATGACTACACCCATTCTGCACCTTTATTCTGAGTAGTAAACACTTTTTAATCGTGAGGTAGGGTGCTGTCGCATGAAACACCCTCTAGTTCTGAAGGGTGTAAGAATAGCGTGAAAAGGGGTGCAACAGTGAAGTAAGAGCACCCTTCATTTTTAGAAGGTGTTTGCTGCACTGACACTCGCTTCAAACAGCTTAATGTAGGGACTATGTTAAATAATTTTTCTCTGCACCAATGTTTTTCACATGGTGATGCCTTGCGTTAACTTTGATTTATATACTGTACGCGAAATACTGAAGACAACAAAGCATCATGAGTGTAACCTTCATAATTGCGAATACGGTCACCTATAGAGTAGTGTCTTTGGATTGTCGAATATACTATAAGGTGGCGCAATTAACACCGTCATGGTTCCTACGTCGTACTTGACTCACTGCGTTTTTATTTTCCCTTTCCGCACCTGTGAGAACTGAATGTAGTGCTTGCCGCTTGTAAACGTGTTGCTTGTAAACTAATATTCCTAGAATTCAAGTAAACTCGCCAGCACCCTCATCTTAGGGCATTCACCGGCGTCCCAAGGGTGCAACACCCTTAAGATGTTAGCCACAAACAAGTTGATTTACACCTGTAAGGGTCTAAAATGTCTTAGTGTGTAAGCACCAAGCGTTTCTTTTGGTCCCTTTAAGTGGGCCGACTCGAGTATAATTAGCCTAAACAGTGATGAAGCAGGCGAGCTGCTGCAAGGTTTTCACTCTTTAAGCAGCGAAAATTTAGTGAAGAAGTTGAAGCAACCAAAGTGAAAGAAACAGGTAGCTTGCTGTCCTGTCCTCTCATCGAACCTCGCGGTATGTTGGGGCCAAGGGACCAAAGACCACCCACTTGGAAAAGGAGGTAGCTGACAGTAAAAATTCTCGGATCCCTCTTAGAGAAAATTGAAGGGGCATTATGTCGTTTTTGCTTCTTATTCAGATAAACTCAAAGTTTATAGCACTACCTTCTTTAACGAACAGGAAAAAGAAGAGCTGCTTGCTTTCGGTTCGTGTGGCCAATGAATGGATGCTGCGATACACGCGGGTCACCGCAACCACCTCTAAGTAGGACTGATGACTGCCTCTCTTGGGGCGAGGCTCTCTTGGGTCTTTTGGGCGAAGCCTGTAAGCCAGATCGAGATGACAGCCTAACCGCAATGTGTGTGTTCTACTGCTGACGTCGTGCTGATCGACGATTCCGGTCAGTTTGTGCCCGCGCTTAACCGCCACCACCCGCCGACAATGATAGTCTTGAGCAACGTGATCGGGTTGCTGGAGCGACTCCGGAACTCAATCTCTCGCTTCCTTCTTCCATGCGAGAACTCTGGGCTCTTACGCGTGGGCGTTCAAGTGCGTTCACCTAGAGCTTTGGGCAGAAGAGTATGAGTAAGTATCTGCGTTTTTTTTTATCTAAAAGAAAGGTGACAATTGTGTTAGCGCACCATCTATCTCTTTACTTCAAAACGAATTGATGTTTCTGGATGGCTGTTTGTAGGAGTGGTGATCGGTTGTGTTGCGGGTCGGGCATAAGAGTGTGCGTATATATGTGATGAGGAGTTTAAATAAAAATCAGTTTAGAGTAGAGCCACTAAATGAGCTACGCTTAGAGAATTGGTACTATGTTCCCCGATGTTGTTCTGGGCGCCGCCATGTTGTTGCTGAGTGCAAAGCAGGCACATATGTTGATGGTCGTGATTAGAAAAATTACGATTTTCTCAGTATTAGAGTTTGTGTTAGGGAGCTCATGTAATACTGCTTTGCTCTGTCGCGAACGTTTTAAACATTATATGGAGGATGGAAAAGCGCCTCCTTTGATTTCAGATGAAGCTTTAGGTAACTGGAAACCATGATTTTAAGCCCCAAGATGGGTAAGTGTCGTTACGTTGAAGCGTAGCTTATTTAGTGACTCTAGTTGAAAGTTAGCACCTGTACCGTTTGTTGCCTTCGTGTCTTCTTTGTCCTCGTTTTGTTCGCGCTTTTGAAACATATCATTCAATTTGGAACTTCGCCTGTGCGGACGAGTTGTCCAGTTTTCTTTCCCCATTCTCAGGGTTCAGCTGTGTGGAGTTGAATTAGAGATGTCTCAACCAAGGGATTTACTTGGTCGCACTTTGCTCATCGGATCGATGACCTTAATCCCACTTAGTAATCGCTTCGAAATTTGATTTGCTTATTGCTAATGTTGTTAATTTATTAATCACTAGAAATTCTAAAGCTCGTTCTCTTCGAGATTCACCGCACCACAATCTCAGATCTCAGCTGTGCGTGGCTGGAAGATCAAAAAGGTTTCACGAGCTGAAAAGATATTTACCAAAAAAAAGACTGCGCATACGAATGTAACTCCGGTGTCATCAGACGCTTATGAAATGGTGATAAAACCAAATATATAAATTTCCAGTCTCGCAAAGTAGTGGATTACACTACTGTCCTATCTTCGTACACCGCCATTTTTTAATCTTTTTACGTTATTAAAATCACTTAGCTCCAGTCCTGTCATTTTGTCCTGATCTTAATGGCATCTTCGTTTCGTTTCATGAGTGGTTTTAGTTTTTATGCTTGCACTGGCACATAGGAGCCTTTTAAGAGAGATAATTATTTAAGCACTTGTAGAACTATTTCTTGCTGCTCCATCGCGACTACTTACATGTTCAAGCGTTTTAGCGAACCTGAGTCTTACAAACATGAGTCATATTTTCATATATCGGTTGGCTTGTAAAATATTTGTTTGTTCCTGAAAATATCAGTTTTACTAATTTTTACCTGTGCAAATGAATGCATGTGCTACGTCTTGCGTGGCATCGAATATATTTATGTTTGCTTTGTATGCGGAACGCTTTTTGCCGTATGCTTTCTTTTAATTGTATACGATATTTATAGTAAGCGTTCTCAAAATACCCTAATAGCTCTAAGTGCTCCTAAGTCTTTACAAACTCTTAGAGCGGCTGCGTTTCGAAACATGAAGATGAACCAAGATCTTCTGACGCCAGCCTGTGCCTCTTCCCTGATAGGCATATTGTCTCAGTCATCGGTGAACTCAAGTTCTTCCTATCAATTTCCATTTAATGCTTTTTGTTCGTACATTTAGAGCAGCCGGCGAACATAAGTTCGCTAAGTTTCCTGTGAGAAGACAGTTTCTATGATCGTCCATTGATATACTGTTCATATTATTTTGTATTTGTATTTAGTAATATATGTTATTGAGTTTCCCGTCTTTGCTAATTCGAAATAAAATTCAATCATTACGAGGGGTACCTGTCTGCTTGACTGAGTGGTTGGACTGCGGCTATATAACAATTTTAACCAGACAGGTTAGCCTCTTGATGTGCAAGTCCCATTGCAGGTTGACTTTAATTTTGAACTTGAGCAGCGGTAACTTGAAGCGGGATTAAGGAGGGGCGTGGCTGTTGGGCTTGCATTGAGTGAAAGTCTCGAAAGAAGGACGTTCTCATTTTAATTGCAACGCCCTTATTCTAAAAGGACGAGTGGTGAACTCTTGGTGAGTCACCTGTCGTGTCACCTGTCATCACTTTTTTGGAGCCAAGAGCGGCATGACAGTCATCGAACTGTTGGGGAGTCACCTGTCATGACTTTTTTGGAGCCAAGAGTGGCATGACAGTCATCGAACGGTTTAATACATTGCGTTGGTGGCCTAAAGATTGTTAAAATGATCGCTTTTCCAGTTTAAAAGAACCCACCTAAGGTTGAATGCTTGCCCACAAATTACACAACTGAACTTGTGGAGATTGACCCGAAGCCAAAAGAAAAAAAGGAAAAGTCGTTGCTGGTTTTCGTTGAGTAAGAGTTTCAAGAACACGTCACTATTACTCTTGGGAATAATCGTTTCACCAGAAATAAATTTAGAGGAACGTTCACAGTTGAAGATGAGAGAGAAACATAATAACTTACTAAATTGGGGGCTCTAATATTTAGTGCACTCGGGTTTTTAAGTCTTGCCTTTGTTCTTAAAAACGTTGCTAGTTTGTCGCATTTTCCCTGAAGAAATGCAAAATGAGTGTGCCGCTCTTTGCACCTGCCAAAAGACAACAACTTTTGTTATTTTTCTACAAATGTCGTTAGTTGAGAAGGAAAGAATATAAAGGCAAGCACTATTTAAAGTCTGTAATATATTGACCAACTTTAGAAAGCGTATTTCTAATGTTATTCGCGCTCGAGCAGTGCTGCGATCTCTTGCAATGCGATGTCAAATAGCGTATTTGAGAAAAAAACGTTTCACAAAGTAAATTGGTTTCATGAGCGATGAAATAGTACGTAACATAACTGACTAAGAACAACAAATGAGATCTGAGTTCTTGCAATTCACACACACGTTGCTGCCATCTTGCTGTAATGTATCTTTTCAGATTAAAAAAAAGTTTCATTCATTTTGTAAACCCAATTGTCACCAAAACATGTCTGCTGCTTTCATCTTCGTTTCCTTCTTTTCTATTCCTACACTTAGGGTTAGGCTTTACGTAGAAGATCAGCAATATAACAAATAATAGACGTAGAAAGAAGAAAATGGAAACAAACACGCGAAAAAGTACAACAACAATAAGTACAAAAACAAAAAAACTCTTTTACGATGCTTCAAAAGCGACGTCACCTGTACTGGCTCCACTAGTTATGTTTTCTTCCAAATTTTTACCCGGGGTTAAACGCAGCTCAACGTTTAAGCACATTCACCAGAGCGAACGGGGTCGACACTTTTGAGTTTTACGAGATCCAAGCTTTCTACTGCTGATGCTCGTCTTGCACGTTTACGCCTGAACGCACTTTAATAAACTTCCACGTAGAGTTCTCGGAGACGTACTATCCGCCTGCGTGTTTGGCCGGAGACTCTCCCGCCAACGAGCGAGTGCTTCGAATCGATTGCCTTTTTCCACGCCGTGGTTACAAGAGAACCAACTCGCGTTTTTTGATTTCGCGAGTTCGCGATAAATCAGCACTTTTTATGAAGTACATTTGGGAGACACGGGTTTGGCGCCTAAGAGGGACAGGTCGAGTCATAAGGTGTAACCGAAAAAAGCTTACAATAGGTGCAGAAGTTTGTATTAAAAAATACATTCGCTGCATGGTTGGAGGTGTTGCGTATAGTTTGAATTTGATGGAGCTATCAAATTATTCTGAAATTGATCCCACCAACACTATGGCTGCGTGACTTGTAGGATAATTTTCCTTCAGAATTTTGCTAAATTCTTCGGATTCTTCGGATTCCATTCGAAATGTTGAGGTGCGAATTGCAATTCGAAGTAGTCGCTCCGGCTGCTTATAGGTTGACTCCATGTTCATACACGTTTTTGAAAACAAACTTGCAAAACCAACGAATTTAGAAAAATTAGTGTACTCTCCTAAATCATACTAGCTTTTCCAGAAAACTATATTTGACTATTGAAGGACCGCGGGCAAGATATTTATGCATAACTACATGCTTACATAAAAAAAAACCACTGCCGAGCTAAAAATAAAAAAAGGTTTGGGCCCACAATTGGATAATTTTGTAACAAATGCACCCCACCGGGTGCTCTCGTTTTTCCGATCCACGTAACAGGATGACACATACAAAAGAAAAAGCATTGATGAGTAGACAGCTGCTAGTGGCGAATTGCTATTATGAAAAAGTAATAGAACTCATAAATCCTATTTTTAAATGACGGTTTTCTGTCTGCCCTTTCAGTTTCCACTTGTGTCATTCTTAATACTTATTAAACAAAATAAAACTTTTGCCATTTTACCAAAAAAAAAACGCATTGCTTAAGAGAGCACGCAAACATAGGTTACACATTTAAACTAAATGCACCTGTGGCGCAGTGTGGGCAGTATTTGATTGCAAGGCATCACCGTGCGACGAACAATCATTGCCACTGCGTGTCTTTCGTCTTTTAAGGTCGTGTTCTGTAATACTTTGTTTTTTGTATTTGAATATTGAAACACAGCGGAGTGTCAAATCCACCTTCTGTTTCCCCTCTCGGTAAAAGCGCCATCACACAGGCCTCTCTGAGTGAATGTTTGTGTCTAGAGCACTGTCACAGATTGATTTGGTCAACGTCTCTTTGAATGCCCGAAAAGAAAACTAGAGGAAGACAATAATCAACCAAACGCTAGCAGAGCAGTAACAGGGGTTTTCAAAGCAGGGTGCTTGAGTCGCAGATTCTTGTCTGGTGTAGGGGGTTCATCAATGACATCACCTCACACGTGACGTGTGAGATGGGTCACGTGTAAGTGGCCTTGCTGTCACAGCCGACAAGAAAGATCCTCGGGAGATTCTCTGATTCCGTTCTTCAAAGCCTCCGAGCGAGGGGGATAAAGCTTAATGGTCGGGACTTGTTCACTTGCAGAGTCCTTAGCAAGTTCTCTCAGCTGACTTGGGGGATTTTCTTTATTCGACTTTAGCGTTGCTTGTTGCTCCACACGCTGTCAAGGTATCATACTGACTAAGCCGGTTTTCCGTCCGTCGACATTGTAGCTCTTACTGACGGTTTCCTTTTTGTAATGATGTTCTTGTTTGAATATATTTTAACCTATTTTTTTAAATCTAAATGTTTATTATTCCAGATCTAGCAAAATAAAGGCTTTCGTTACAACGCGCTTTTAGGTGAGTGCTTTGCTCAGCCAATTTACTGATTGACTTTAGCTATTCACGCGCTTGTCTTTAGCTGGCTTCCAGATATAATTGCACACGTTGGGGTAAGCAAATTTCTGAGCCGGCTCGAAGGCTAGCGCGTGAATCACTGAGCCTTACTTTCTTAAGCTTTGAGCCCTCTCTGCTATTTTCCTCCACAAACCAGGCGATGTGACGTCCATGAAATGCGCCAATTAAAGTGTCGAAAACGGACTGTTGAATCACTCCACGAGCCTTTCATGTACCCTCTTGGTACGTGATAATTAGAGGTGTCTCGAACCGGCCGAGGTTCGAGGTTCGACCAGGTTCGACTTTTCGAACTTTTAGTGGAAATTTCGACGAACCTTGTATTGAGGTTCGACTCGTGTGCGCATGCGCGACAGGCTGGCCAGTTGGCTTCGGATTGGATGGTGATGGCTGAGGGATCAATTAAGGGCACCGCTGATTGGTTATTTCAGTTAATACAGTACAAAAAATTAAGTTATTAACTTCTTCAGTGATTAGAATTGGTTTCTTTTAATTGCAACTGTTCATAAAATAAAATAACCCTTTGCAAAAAAATCAATTCTCCAAACCTAGACATGCTTGTATCAAGGTCTGGCCACACTGTCCACAAAGTCGAACCGGTCGAATCTGGTGAAAAGTTTCGAAGGTTCGTCGAACAGGTTCGACCCAGTCGAACCCCGAAAGTTCGACCTAAAAATCCGGTTCGACAAAAGTTCGCGACACCCCTAGTGATAATGTTCTTCCCCTGAAGCGCTTTCCCTGATTATCCTCGAGCTGAAATTTTTACTCTCCTCTTTTTGTCTCTTTGTGTAAAATGCCACGCTTGCGGGCATTGGTTTTATAATGCGTAGCTAGGGAACACCAGAGAAGAGATAACTTTGCAGTCGGAGTAACCTTTTTTTGCATGACGTCGGAGGAGCAACCTTGTGTATGTTCCGCATTCGAATAAATATGGTATCTGCTAGGTTACGTTGTGCCCTCAACCTATATACTTTTAACTAAGAAAAAAAAAACTAAATGAGACCTATAACAACACACAAAATTACAACAAACCTTAAATGCATGGAAGGAGCGTTTTGCATGCATTAACACCCTTGTGTTTCTTATATCTGAGCTTTTACTTAAACCGAATGCAGCAATTAATTGTGGTTTTGCTCTTAACGCGCTTTCTCCAGAGTACAGTATTACGACGTTCTCCGTGATTGATGCTCCATCCATCATCGGAAAAGTCGGGCCGCCTTCCGAGACAGAACCGGCCGTAAAAAAAATGAAAGAGACAAGACGACAAAACCTTTTTCCTTTTTGTTTTTGTTTTGGTGCTTAAATGTATGTACCGAACCAACTAGCCTAACTCAACATTTTCGGTTTTTCTCGCTTCTCCGCCGCACAATGCGAAATAGAAGCGAGAGGTAGTTCTTTGTACGGCCGGTAGGATTGCTGAGCAACGCTGCCTTTAAAAAAGTTTCCCTTCGCCTGCCGCTCTTCCTCCATTTTGTACAGCTACCTGGCGGTCTATTGTTCTGGCGAAAATGGCGAAGGTTTTTCCCCTAAATAAGGGGACATGGCCGGGCTCATAAAGACGGCCTGTATGTGACCTGCGCCACAGAACTCTGTGCGTGGGTAGTAGCTTACGCAGCTGCCACACGTACAGCAGCCGCAGCGCCTCGATCGGCTAATAGAGGGCCCTTCACGCAAACGCAATAATGCTTTCACCCGAGTTTTTTTTTTTTTTTTGATACATATGCTAATTAGATTTGTTCATGCACAAATAAATATATGCTTTACATTCCTTATCGTTTTGCTGCCGTGAATGGCTTCATTGTTTTCCCCCTTTCAGGTTGTACCACGAACAAACCCGCGCAAATGCTTTATGTTTCATTTCACCTTACGTTCTGACGCAGCTGAGGTTTCGAGTCGATCGGGCTTATATACAGCGTCAAAGTGCATCGTCGTCATGGTGTTTGTCATGCTTTTGTACATGCTCTATGAATGCTAAGCCAATCATGTAAAGGGAAATGCCTAGCGACTTGCGCTTTAGTGTGTTTGTGTGTTCGTGGTTGGATGTGTTCGTACCCATGAGCTTCGCTGGGCCACACGTTGAAATGAATTCTGATACACTTTTTTGATATCATCAAAGTCCAACGCTCCAAAGAGTGTGGCTCTTGGGTTGTGTGCATTCCAAAAAAAAAAGCATATTTTCTAGTATTTCGTTTGGTTATACGACGCTACAAGCTGATGAGACCAATAAACCAATAAAAAAATCGTGTTTTGGTACGCGTTGTATCGTCGCCGAACCGATAATGTACAGGGAAGGCCCAATGACTTGCGCTTTTCACGCAGTTTGATTGGTCCCATAACCTCGTAGCGTCACGCTGCGGCCTTAGGATAAGGGTGAGACAAAATATAGTCTGTGATCTCCGACCTTTAGAGTGAAATACATAAGGAGCGTTAGAAGTAGAGTTATAAGGTGTTTTTTTTTTCATTGTATTGTATTGCATTTTTTGGCAAGCAAGAAATAAGTTTCATCTAGCGACAGATACATATCTTAAGACGTTAAATACGCCCAACGCATGCTCGAGACTCAGGATGACAATAAAATGAATAAAAACCGAATAGCTCTGCTCCATGCAACTCCTGCAAAAAAGGGAAAGATAATTATAGGGCGGAAAAAATTCTCGGAGGTCACTTTCCGTAAGCAAGATTTCTTAAAGAGTGACACCCCAAAGGTCGCATTTTGTTTTTGTTGTTGTCTAAAACGATGCAAGTTGTAACAGTCATAGACACAACGAAAATGCCAAAACGCAAACAAAAAATTTCCCGATGCGCGCGCGAGCTTTTATATTTTTGGCGGACTTCTCTCATCTCTTCTCACCTCATCGCTCTTTTTATTTATGACGTAATCGATTATAAAATTTAAAAGCTCTGTAACGGGCATTTCTAATATATTTATTAACGGCATTCGTAAAACATGCTTTTTAGGCACTTGCAGAACGCATCTTTTTTCGAAATATCGAAAATCGGAGTGCTGAAGTAGTGTTGCCTCTTGGTTTCTTATTCTTTCTCACAAAACAAGGCGGCGCTCGGCACCTGTGGCAGTGAGGATGATCGGAGAGTCGGGGAATCGGACGAAGTTCTCTATGTTTGGTAGACGTATCTCTAGCCTTGGACCATTTTCTTCGTGCGACCTGCTGTGGCAAGTTTGTCGGAACGACGTCACGCCTCAACCTGAACCCCCAACGCTCTAGAGACGCATGGGTTGACATCATAATCCTCGTCGAGAAAGTGTTGAGAACAAATAAAGGTCTCCGATGAAAAAACCTCCAGTAGTCCTTCAGGAATTACAGCTAGTCAGGCCTCCTTCTCTGAAGCATGTTTCGGGAACCTGTGCAAGGCACTTTCGGTTCTGACTCCGCCGGGGTAGCCTTTCATGCAGCACCGGCGCTACGTGGCACTTCACCTTCAGTGACCTTTACGTTCGATTGAAAAGTGCCTATGCGCCGAAAAACTGAGGTAGCGGAGGAGACGAGAGTGCGCGGGGACATCAGAGCGTGGAGCTCTGGTTGGAAGGATCAGTGAATAGTAGACTTAGAGAAAGCTGCTTTTGCCTCCACTGCACAATAGGAATACGCGTTCCAGTACGAAAGCCAAACGCCAGACGTCGGCGCTTTGCGTTCTAATGGCGCGTTTACACTTCCGGACTCGCGGGCGAATATGTGCTGGCGGAAAATCGATTTTGAAGCCGGTTGGTGAAATCGACTCGTCGCTGGCGGAAAATCTGGATCCGTCTGGGACCCTCTCCAGATTTTGCACCAGCGAAGAGTTAATTTCTCCGCTCAGCTCCAAAATCCAATCTTGCGCCTGCGCGGATCCGCACGCGAATCCGCAAGTGTAAACGCGCCATAAAGCGTTGGACGACTGCAGTGAAGGCAAAGGTAGACAGCCCACGTGTAACCCCTAATCATTCCAACAAGAGCTTGGCGTTCTGACGTTCCCTCACGTTCTTGTCTCCCTCTATACCTTAATTTCCCGACGCAAAGTTCAGAGAACGCTTCCTCCCAATTTCAAACAAATACACGAAATACTAACCCAACGTTCGACAGTGCAGATGCAAATTCCTTTCAACGTTAAAAATCGTTGCACAGCTCCTTTAGCCGCCTCGAACACAAACACACGAGAGTAAACTCCTACGCTTTAAAGGAGCTGTGCAACGATTTTAACGTTGAAAGAATTTGCATCTTCTACTTTTGACATTGTTTATCTTCTCCCAAAGGAGAGAAAGCACATCTCTATTTTTTTAAATGTTGCACTTCCGCCGCGTAATCGCGAGGTAAAAATTATATTATTTCCTGATCTGCAGCCGCGAGAGGCGGCCATGGGGACCACCTGGCGTGACGTCAAAGGGAGACTTGTAAAAAAATAGCAAGTTGTGCAACTTCTTTCTCGATGAAGGCTAATTTTTTCCATAAATCTTGTCGTTCCAACATAAATATAAATGCGTCGAAAGTCTCGTGTCATCCACAAAACTTTAATTATACAGAGTTTCAGTGGCGCCATCTGTCCGAGGTGCTAACAAAACCGTCAGCTCTATCTGCTACCGCGAGGAGCCGCCAAAAGCCGGAATGTAGCCGAACGGCCGCAGAGGTCGGCCGGACCCGGACGTGCACGTTGGTACTTTCCTGCTTACGCCATGTTGATCGCGCGGCGCAAACACGTGGTATCGTTGTTCACGAGCGGGTGAGTTCTCGCTGCTCACTGACGGCGCTAGAGAGAGAGAGCTTCACCGGAACCCCGCGCGTCTCCTTCCACGTCAGAGCGTACGAGACTATGAAGATGGTAAAAAAGTTGAGAGGCGTCAAAAACCTCAATCGTTGTCAATTAAAAAAAAAAAAAAACTAGACATTGGCAGGCAAAGCGGTTTTCGTTTTTTTACTTCAGAAGGGTCGAGACACCGACTCCACAGTGATTTAAGCAAAGCACTGAAATTGTTGCACAGGTCCTTTGAAGGACCACTTACATTGATATTTGTTTTATTATTGCAAACGACTGAAAATGATTCCTAGAGACTACACTAAAAACATTAAGCTTGAAAGCTGCGTCATTTGTAGAGAGAGGCAAGTACATTTTATCAGAAAGCTCGATCAGAAAGGCCTTCCCTTCCCCCCACCCCCCCCCCCCCCGAATCTATGACGTATTAGCGAAATGGTGCACTCCTTGCTTTCTTTTGATGACTTAAAACAGGAAGTGTCGATTAACATTCCCTCTTCCTTCTCATCTTTCATGTGCATGCGGACGTTCCACGTGGCCAGCCACAAGAGTATTTCGAAGAGACCTTTCTTCGCGTGCAGACGACGCGTCTACTTTTGAGTTATTTGTTTAGCAGTGTTAGCTGGTCTAAGACAATTTTCAACATGTAAAAAATAAAGCGACGTCCAGCAGATCTTGGTGGGCGACCTGAGGGTGATGTCGCGAAAGTGTTGCGTGAAGTTCTGCTCCAGTATTACCAAATCTAAAAGTGCCGTTATATACCACCTTTTTCTTCAAAACTGATCTGTTCTCACAATTTTTTTGAGAAGGACCACGAAAAAACCTTATGTATCAAACTAATTGGAAGCTGAATTCCGACCTCTACTGAAACGTGCCGCCGTTCCGGTGAACTTTCCGGCATCAGCGCATTATTAAAATAAAAATAAAAAAAAACCTAGGAGACGGCCGATTTCTTTGTCGATAACACTTCCGGTCTCTGAAATTTAATTTTCAAAGTCAGCAGAATAGTGCCTTTGCAGTCGTCGTCAAAAAACAAAAAACAAAACAAGAAAAACTTTATGATTAACAGGGACAATTATTACGTAGAGGCAACTGCGACACCTCGTAACTTTTTCAAAAACGCCCTCGCCAATTACGTTACCAAAAAAAAAGTGAGGAGGAGTTAAAATTGGGGGAGTACGACACGAACTTTAACAAGCTCGTTCGCGCACCAGAGATTTTTATTTGTGTGTGTGTGTGTTTCGCCACATTATGGCTCTTTTACCCCCAATCAGCTACACCTCAAGCGCCGTTCACACTCTTGCGACCGAGTATACAACCAAGAGAGACCAAACCGGTTTTTAGGACCGGATGCGCTGGACCGGACCGGACTGGGTACAGCGGGCTGGTTCTAAGAGATCGCAAGGAGGCTTAAAAACCGGTTTGGTTCTCTCGGTCGTGTCTCGGTCGCACTCGGTCGCAAGAGTGTGAACGGGGCCTTCAACCAGGAGGAAAGTTTGTATAAGAACATCTTCGACAGAAATCGGTCTGGTTGGGGAAAGATTATATATAAACGGAAGACCTCCAACCAAAATAAAAAAAGAACGGTTCAGCCCGACGTTTCAAAAGATGCTCGATTTCTTCATCAGGGGTGACTGAAACGCGAGAGCAGCAGCAGTTTTCATCTTCTTCTTAGTTGTTTTCGACTCGAAATTTCTTCTTTTTTTCTTATACAGATGGTTTCTTGTTTGTTGCCGTCGTCAGGCGGCGCAATCCATGGGCATACACCTTTGTCAAAGCACTCGGGGATCTGTTTATGTTTCCAGGCGTGTGCTGAATATGCCAAAACTCCACGAAAAGAATTTATTAGAATTGTGGCTCAGTTTCAATCACTTGCGCGTTCGAGAAGTCGATTGGATGGCGACCGCGAGCGCGGCGCCTTTCGCAGAACACTGCGATGTTCACAACCATCCCATCGACTTCGCGTTAAAACAGAAGGAAAATTCATAGTAAACCCGAGACAGAGAGAGGGATATCTTAATGAATATTATTGTCTGGCACAAAGTTAAAGGAGGTTTTTTTTCAAGTATGAGTACGACAAACAGTATAGTAAAGTAGAAGACAAGAAACTCAGTTTGCTGCGTATACTTCTTCGATTTGGAGGGAGGCGGGGGGGGGGGGGGGGGGGGGGGGGAGGGGGGTGGCTTCACTTAGTAAGTTATATTTTACACCAGACTGCGTATTTTAGACCATATTGTTTGAACTCTGCCTCTTACCTTTTCGTTTAACAATTTTATTTGTGTAGGCTTGGTTTAATATTAAAAAAATAATGCTTCGATGCAGTATTACAACTCGCTAATTGTTCTTTTTAGAGTGTGGCATACGGTCGAATTGTAAATGTCGTCAGAGGGAGCCTGTTTAAAACCACCTAACAATGTTGGACTAGTAAACTGTATCTGATATTTTACTCTCTTCTTTCATACTCAACCAAAGTCTATATATGTTGGGAGTTCAACAGCCTCTGGCTGGTTTCATAAACTCTTTCTTTTCGCTCAATTTGTTTGCTTCCTTTCGCCTTTCTTACTAAGCGTTCCGTCACAAAAAGGGGTTTGCGCATATTCTTTATTTCGTCCCTCACGATTGCGCAAATCTGACAGTTATTGCAGAGGCACAAAAGAGGTCAAGTTGTGCGTGAATATTTGGACTGCCAGCTTTCCCTTCGAATTTATGCATAGAGCGGTGCGAACACTCCAGCCAGGCGTCTGTTGACTCGACGGACTTGGGGGTTTCAATATTGTCTGATAAAAGTGCGTCTCTCGATGGCGTCCCCTTCGTACCGTAAGTGAACTTTTAGCCTCGCCAAGTTTCTGGTCTTTCTCTCATTTTGTAGAAACTGCAAGCAAGTGCACAGGCGAGCCGGTTCGATACAAACACGGTTGCCCAAAAGCGGGGGGGAAAAAGAAAAGGGACGGACATCACAAAGCTCCAAGATGCTTCGTGTTGTGCGTCCCGTTTTCGTTTACCGCTCCCGGGTTACCTACGTCATTTTAGAAGCGTTCGTCACTGCTGAAAAGTTGACAAGCCTGTGGTGTGAGCGGTGGAGAAGGATGTATGTTTGCGAATGCATTACGCGTCTTTTTGTTCTGAAGCTCGGCGAAATTGAAAGGGCACGAGACCTATATTAATATAACCGCAGAGTCTATTTGTTGTTTTCCGGCTTTAAACCGACCAATGGCGTACCCCGTCCATACTCTGTTTTCTCTTAAATCCGACCGCAGCAGGCCATACAATCCGATGAAGGCCATCACGCACGTCAAACGTGAGTTGTCACGGCGCACGGCGCCTTCGTGCTTTTGGCTAAACCCTGACTAAACCGATCCCGCTCAGTAAATGCCACATGACCGTGCGTGTTTTTTGTTTTTTGTGTGTTGTGTGATTGGTATAGAGGTGATAGAAAACGCGCAAAAACGACGAGCTTCGTGACAATGAACTTTTGGCACTCCACGATTGATTCCATTAACGCCCTGAATAAGAAATGTAGCGCCATCGTCTCTCTCCTCCTCTGACGGGCACACCTTTTAAGGGGCGAACCTGTGCGGGGAGACCCCAATGGATTTCTATCGCAACTCAGCGCGCCGCTCGCCCTCCCGCGGACGAGCGGAGAACCAGAGGAACGGGGACGGCAGCGGCGGCGGCGGCGCGGAAACGGTGGCAGGGACTGTCGGCATTGATGCGTGAAGCCGTTTTAACAAAAAAAAGTGAGCGCGTTAATATAGGAATTCTGTGTTGCACCTCGCAACAGTGTTGCACGAGACCGGATGTCTAATTTAATCGGGAGCTGCATTTGAGACGGTGTCAGTCCTTTTTCTCGTCCTCAAGTTTTCCTTGCATACCTCAGTCTCAGGTTCCACTGTATGATCTACCACTCGCCTGCACTTTGACCATCTTTGTTAATCGGGGACTTTCGTATATCGCAGTGGTTCTCAAATGGGGGTCCGCGAACTCTTCGGGGCCCGCGAAGGCATTCTAGGGGTCCACAAGGCCCTGCCTCATCAGTCAAGCCCGGCAATAAAAGTTAGTCTCTTATTAGGTCGAGAAATGTTTCAGTTTACGGCGTCGTGTGTATGTCAGTAACAGAGGTCTACTTCACTCTAGCCCTTAGTTATATTCATTTATTAAATCATTATTATATTTAAGCTATATTTTCCTTTCCCCTCACCACGAACGGGGTCCTCCATCATCTCCGCCGATCCACAAGGGTCCGCGAAACATCGATGGCTGAGAACCACTGGTATATCGCATACGCTGCGGATTGCTGGTCTTATGCATGACCGCCAGCTCGATTTATGCTCAACGTAACGGCAAACGCTCCCGCTAATAATGTAGAGCTCTAGCATTTGGTCTATGAAAAGTCTATTTTTGCCCTAAGCAGGAGAAAGCTTGTCGCGCAACGATATGTCGAGCAATACACGCCAGGAATGGGTTTGCGTTTTAAGGCCGTAGGAACATGACCAATTATTCGCACTTTCAAAAGACAGAATACGCGTACTTGATTTCAGGTAATTACAAAATAAATAAAGAAATGCCCGAAGCATTTTAAGCGCGCAGGTGTAATACTCGTGCCACACGGGCAACTCGAATGCCATTTACAACGAATGACATTTGAGCGGACGGCCAATCAGCGCGCGACACTCCGGGCGTGGTGCATTCAACGCGCGACAGATTGCGAGCTGATTCTGCCGATCACACAAATGTAATTCGTTGTCAATGGCATTCGAGCTGCCAGTGTGGCACTGGTATTAGCCAGCCGTTCGGAGAGCTTAGAACGGGCAGTTTTGGCGAGAGGGGCCACAACGCGGCAAATAACACGGTACAAAAGAAGAAAAAAGTACGGTATATTAAAATACGCATTTTTGGTAGAGCAATAAATAAAACCCCTAAACCTCTAAACACGCCGATTATGGTAATAGGCAGTTTTACCACAGCGTTACCGCAAGCTACCGTTGGCTATACCGTGAGCAAGGCAATGCTCCTGGCACGCGCTCAAAATTAGTGCTTCAAAGGCGCCGCAGCAGCCTCCGGTTGTACTCCGGTTGTAATGCCACACCGCACGGTGGCCTGCGGTAACAAACTTCCTATCAATAACCAGAGAGCAGTTTGATCACGTGTTGCCATACACTAAAACCAAGACGGTGAGCAGCGACTTGCGAGCCTGTGACACGAAGGTATCAATACTGTGAACGCTGCTCTTCGAAGCTTGACGGTCACCGTGCGCGGCTCACTTTTTAAAGCTCTAATGGCCAGGCAAGGCGCAAACACGATATCTTCATCACCGTCAAAAATATTCTGCCACAAACAGTGACGTGGCCGGTGCGTAAAACGCGCTCGCCCACCACAAAGCTTCGCAAGTCGAGGTTTCTGCAACTTTTAAATATCAGCATGCTCATTTTGCTAACGCGCATCAACATCTCCGTCACCTGTAATATGATCCTGCCCTAACCACTTCGCGTTTGCAGACAAATAAATCATTTTTAGCGCACTGACCAGCGTCAGCGAGCAGGCGCACGGAAACCCTGGAGAATCTATCCCCGTCTCTTCCGCCATCTTGGAACTACCGCCCCGCCACCTATAGGGCGTTGGAGTTGCGAATAGTCGGTTACAAGTTAGAGAAAGGTAGAGGCTCTCTCCACCGGCGTGGTGCGCCGGTTTCAAATCCCTCCGCAATCGAAAGAGGAGAGTTCGCTGGAAACGCACCTTGTTCCGCTTCAATGTCCGGTCGAATATTGGCCGCAGTTAGTGGGCCCAGCCCGTCTCCGACCCCCACTTTTAAGAAAGCGTCCGCTTGTATTCTGTCGGAGAAGGAACCGAGCCCCCTGAGAAGCTGCCTTTGTCTCCATCGGAGGGGAAGCTAATCCCCGAAGTCGTCTTTGTTTTCGATCGGAGGGGAAGACTCTAATCTTTCCCTCTTGCGGCTTCCGGCCATGCTAAGTCAAAGTCGAAGAGATAAAGCAAATATGTACAGAAAGGCAGGACCCTCCTTGCGCGTTGTAAGCGCGACGTCGCGAAACGATGGGACGCTATTGGATGCGGAGGTGGCGGGGGGATATGGACGATTCCCTTTGAGGGGCATTTTGCCGTTACCCTTCTTGACTTGTAACCTACTATAGTCCATCGCTTTACCACTCGGCCACGACTGCGGGACGAGTAGGGGCCTGAGATGTGGTAGTAACTCAAGAGCTGGGGTTTCTATCATGGATGAAACGTTGCATGTAGCGCTCAGCGTCTGCACGGGAGAGGGTGTTGCGGTCAAACGCGTATATAATCGCGTTAAACTTTGCATGCTTTGGCTGAACGTTTATAGACAGGAGGGCGCCGCGGTCAATGCTCAATGTATGCATAACCAGTTCCATACCACACATTCTCTTTCTGACATGGACCGCTCACTTAAGTGGTGGAGATGCGTTCCACGGCTTCTAGCGGATCCGAGCTGATCCGCCAGAAGAACCACTGGCTCTGCATTTAACCGACCATAAAGCAGTAATAATGAAGCCGAAACGCAAGCCGGAACTCAGCACTACCCCATGAGCAATGAAAAAATCAGCACAATCAGCCCTACCCTATGAACAATGAAAATCGTATCATCAACACCACCAGAGCTTCGCCCCAGTCAACATCATTCACCACGTGGAAATGCGATCATTTTTTTATCTTTATGTTATTGCTTTTTTACACTCCCGCATCGACTGTAGTGCCTGCCCTGGATCAGAGGCCAAGATAGCAGACGGCCTTCCCACTGCGCGCTGAGTCAGAGCACAGTCAAATGCTGAAAGCCGTGACGTTGCACAGTCGGCGTTATTTGATTGGCGGCATGAGCTCATAGCATGCACTGCACTCCGACAGCGTAGGCATTCTTTTCCCTCCTCCTCTGACGCACGCACACCTTTCTATCTTCATGCTTTGCTTTTTTACACTCGCGGTCGACTGTAGCGCCGCCTGCATCGGTCCAAGATAGCAGGCGGCATTCTTCACAGGATGGCGCTACTTTTTCCGTATAAAGGGGCTTTAGATTTCGTCAGATCGTAGCGCAGGCGGTGATCGGACCTATTCTGAAATATCGAAATAGAAAGCAAATGGTGAAGTTCTAGAGGCGTGTACTCGTTTCCATTTGAGGCCAGAGCGGGCGCAAGGGGCTTGTGATCAGTGGGGATAAAGAATAGGGACGTTATTCGAGAAATGTCTGAAATGTTTGTGTGCAGAAAGATTGCAAGGAGTTCTCTTCTAAATGTGCTGTACTTTGTTTCCGTGGTTGTCAACCTTTTAGAAAAGAATGCGAATGGGATATACAGCCATTGATATTTCGTGTAATGTTGAAATACTGCGCTTACCGCGGTTCCCGAAGCATCGACCATGATGTCCGTCGAGGCGTCTCAGCTCCGGGTGGACCAAAGGAGGTACAGCTTTGTCTATCGCCTCCTTGATGTGCTGAAATACGGACGCTGCAGCATTGGACCAGGAAATAGCAGATGATATGCTTTTCTTCCCCACAAGAATGTTGTTCAAGGTTTGCGGATGGCGAGTGCAGTTTGGATTCTGTGGAATGAAACGCCTTTAAAAGATAAATGAGGCCTATAAATTCCCGTAATTGCAGTACAGTGCTAATCACACTTGTCTATAACGCGCGAGCGTGCGGCTTTCTCCGGGGAGCGCTAGACTGGTGGCATTCGCGGAAACTAAAGCTAGTCACGTGGCGCAACATAGAACGGCCCGCTCGAGGGGTGTCCTGCCCATTCTATCAGCTTGATAAGCGATAAAAGTAAAGTGCTTTATGATATGTTTTTGTTTCTTGATGACGACATCGTTGATACGCCTTCATGCTTTAGTTTGTTTGTTGTTCGAGCAATGATGTTTATAAAAAGCGTGCGAGCATCCTTCCGCGTTCGCCACCAGCTGATAGAGTGGGCAGGACACCCCTCGAGCGGGCCGTTCCGTGTTTGCGCCAGCGGTGACCAGCTTGGTTACCGCGAATGCCGCCAGTCTAGCGCTCCCCAAAAGCCGCACGCTCGAGCGTTATAGACAAGTGTGATTATTGCCTGTACATTTGTGGGCTGCGGGAAATCCCTGATGACACTCACTTTAGATGGAAGACGTGTAACACCGATGTGGTCTACGTGATGTCCTATGAAGCTATTTCTAAAACCTCGAGTTTGCATTTGTTGCGCGTTGCAGCGATGCCATGAGCGTCAAGACGTGCAAAGAGCTGATGTAGATGCCGCTGATAGTCACTGTCTGTTGCACTTCCGGCAAAAATATCGTCGAGATAGGCAAAGCAGAAGTTCATACCCCGCAGTTCTGGGTCGATGAAACGTCGGAATGTCTGAGCAGCGCTCTTTCCGTTCTACTACTTTTCTCTTTCTCCGATGTGTGGTGCGCTGTTTAAGCTTAGTTAATGTTTGAGCCGCGTTTCAAAATCCGAATGGTTGGCGCACAAATTCAAAAAGACCGAGTCGTCGTCGTTATGCTATGTTAGAATGTCGTCGCGTGCCATCGGAATTTGGTAGTAAGCACGAACCAGATCGATTTGAAGAACATCTTCATTTCATGGAGATTTGCTATAAAATTTTTAATGTGAGGAATCAGATATAGATCAGGTGCAGTATTCTTGTTGAGTGCCCTATAGTCACCGCATAGGCGCCAGGTCACCCATTACTCTTAGGCACCACGTGGAGCGGGAGATTCGCAACTGCTAGAGGATGGACGGGTTAGTCCAAAAGAGGTCGACCATATGGTCGAACTACTCGCTTTGCGACGGAAAGTTTCTCTGGAAGGCAGGCGGTGAGGTCTTGCGTGTAAAAGGACGTCCAGCTGTGTTGATGTGATGAGGAACATCGTAGCTCGACATGGCCGTTTGGAGTTGCAAGATTGGAGGTGTAAACTTGGGAAGCGCGGCGAGAGATGTTCTCAAGCGATTGACTTTGGTTTAGGTCGAAAAAGCGTGGACCTAACGATTGCTGGTTGAGATGGAGATGCCACAAACACCGAGGTTGGTGTTTGCCCGTCGAGGAGTAGACGCTGTTAATTTACATGCCTACAAGAAGACCAAATTAGCTTAAAAAGCTGCTCCATTTGTGGGGTGTAGGAGTTTAGCGACTACCGAGACCCAGCGAAAGAGTAGGACGTAGTCCTTAGGCCCCGACGTCATTGAGCAGTCGCCGAAGGTGAGAATGGGCGCTTCATTTGCTGCTTCAAGGACAGTAGCTTTGAGATTCTGTTTCATATCTTTACTTGTGGCAGGAACGACCTAAGCTTCGGCACCAGTGTCAATTAAGAATCTCAAGCCAGCTTGCTGGTTCACGAGAAAAATAACTTGCGAATGTCCTGGTTCGTTCCAGCAGCACTGACCGTCGTCTGTGTTTGGATAGGGAGTTTCCCGTGAAAGAGCAAGGGGACAGCAGTTGCGAGTTCGTGTAGCCAAACTTTGAGTGGTACCCTATGTCAATACCCCGCGCTCCCGGGGATTTTCTCCTCTGTATGGAGACCTGTGGCACTGTCTTGATGGAGCTCTGTGGTGCTCTCTGGCTGGAGACCAGTGAGTCTGGCGGCAAGAGCTTAGCAGCTGAAAACGTTCTTTAAATAGCGTAGTTAGCCTGTCTAAGTCCGCTTAAATCGCCACAAATGGGCATCTGGAGTTGTCATCACCGTAGCGGCCACAGTCGGCGTCTCTAATGTTGGTGATGCGGTTCTCCAGAATGTTGCCTGCCAGTGCGTCAAATGCATCAGGGGAACACCGGCTGAGGTTGTTAAAATCATACGAGCGTTTTATAGGAGGCGTTGGAAGAATAACTATCAAATATTTCAGCCATCGATGGTTGTGGTCCCAATTAACTGTCTCAAACGACGTAGCAGCCGGAACCGTTTACGTTCTCCAAGTTGCCCTTTGGTGAGGAGTTGCCGAAATCACTGTAGTTCCTCATGCCGTCATGCGCTTGACAAGTTCAAGCTTGAGTTTCTCGTGCGGCACATCTTGGGGGGGGAGGGGACGGAGGAGCGTCGTGATGATACCTCTAACCTCGGCAGCCTCAGTGGGGCTGAGGCTGACGACGGATGACACTTCGTCGCTATTGAGGTACTTCGCGTAGCAAAGAGGTACTCGGTAGGGGGCAAACCAAAAGGGTGGAAGCTTGAGGGTAACGGTCCACAGCTGTGCGGTTGGCACACCGTCCGCTTGCATACTGCTCGGGCTAGTCTGGATGCGTGGGGCCATCAAGTCCGGATTACCATTTGTTGGTTCGTTGTCAGACTACGAACTAAAAAACATGTATGTATTTATTCCGACACAGGAATCTTCGGAGAGTTGGAACAGTAGAACCGAAAAGGAAGCTCTGCCAACGCATGAATTCGCGAACTTCTTTCTCTTGTAGTGATCCACTACAGCTGAATAAATGTCAAGAAGGAAGAAAGAAAGGTGATCGGAAGAAGGATGTGGTTCTGGAGATTAGTAACACAATGCCGATTATTATATGAGAGAAAGAAATAAGTTTCCTGCTTTAAGAAGATATATCACTTCATGATTATGCAGATATCACGGACCAGATTGTCAGAACATTGGCAACGAATTAATGTTTTGGCAACGTCTGGTCCTATCAGGTACAATAGGGGAAGGCCCATGGAGCCCCCCCCTCCTGAATCTTCCTTCCATACAGCATTTGTCTGAGAAATCCTGGATCGTCCTGGAGCCGCTAGCTACCGAACGAAAATGACTACCGTAATACCCGGAGGGATACCCCACCTCCGAAAAGATAACCCACCGTTATATTTGATATCATTTGCTGTTTTTCCAAAAACATCGAAAGATAGCCCACTTCTAGCAATTTCAGGTCCTTGTCCGATGGTGCAACCTCGACAGAAACGGTGTTACTTAGCCACGGCGGGAGATAATCGAGTATTGCTGACTCGGAAGGACAGTTGTCTTTGGTTCATCGGGGCGATGAACGAAAGTGTTCATCACCCCGATGAACTGTTCATAGCAGGGTTCATCGGTTCGATGAATTCCGCGATCACAAGTTTCGCCGATCACACGATCTCTTTTTTTCAACTGATTTTCTTTTTATATCGCATATCGAAATTTAGTTTACTCTTATTTTTCACCCAATTATGCTTTCGATTTTAGGTGGGCACTTTCTCGGCATATTCGGTGGGCACAATTATTTTTTGCCCGTTTTCATTGGGAGTAAGTCTGCATTTATGTTAAATCCTCAGGGCAACTCAAACTGTCTAAATTGGCAAGCACTCCGGAAGAATAACGGTTGCCAGAAAGATGTCCCCCAAGTTTGACCTTCAGTCTTGTGTAATCGAGGTGAAACGTTCCAACTATGGAACAATTAATCTCCTTCGGGCAATGGTAACTGATGTGGCAACGAATACTTGAAAGGATAAAACATCCAGGACGGGGACGGAAACAGGACTTCTTTCATTGAGGAACAACATAGAGTGGCACAAAAATATAAAACCGCCCCCCCGCCGATATGTTTCATGTCACGACGAGGCATCAGTAATCCAGTTATCTCTGGTGTTAGAAATTCGACCACTGTCATTGTAAATGTTAATGAAGGTGTAGAAATATTGCTGTCGACAGTCCGAAGGGAGCTCTACTATAAATTTAAAAGTTTAAAAAGCACTAGCGTTACGACAGGGTATCAGTAATCTAGTACGTCTCTGGTGTTAGGAATTCGAACTCTGTCCTTGTCAGTGATAATAAATGTAAAGAAATGTTGTTGACAGTCCCCATGGCAAATGATTCAATGATTTCTCTCTCATATCTGTTGATGTGCCCGCCCAGTATTCTAGCATCAAAGAAATAAGGAGTACAGTCATCGCACGTGAGGCTATGAACGACGATTAGGATGAAAAAGCACTCATTTGAAGTGTTTGGTGCTTCTAAGTTGTGTTCTCTGAGTCGTTGCTTAACGTATCTCCAGTTTGTCCGATGTACTGACTGCCGCAGCTTAGTGAAATTGAATAAACATTTTTATCTTCGCACTCTAGGAACGTTTTGGCATGTTTAACTTGGCACCCTCTGGGACCTGTCGCTCTTATTGACTTTTCTCACATAACTGCTTATGGCACATACGACAGGAAAATACGACACTCGTGTCGAACCTGGACGCTATATATTTTAAACGGTAGAGCGGTATTGTGCGAAGTAGGCAATCAAAACAAAACAACCTTTCATTTTGGCAACAGCTTGCGGAACTTGTAGTAGGTGAAGAACTGAAGCGTATACCGCAGTAGGTCCGCAGAAACTGCTTTACCCTGCAGTAGGTCCGCAGGAAAGCCTGCTTTACCAACCGCTGATACTGCAACTTGAGACTATTTTTTTGAGAAATGCGTACACGACTCGGAGAATGAAGACTTGAAAAGTGATCTTACTATGCCAAGCTTAACTGACTTAGAATGAGCACTGACGAAAGGGAGTGACTGGCTTCTCAGATATCTGCTGGAAGGCCCAACAAAGACCTGAGGAATGAGGGTGTAACCGTAAATACAGGAAGTGCAGTACTTCCTCTAAAGGATTTTTCCCGCGTAAATTTGGATCTGCTGTCGAGGGAAACAAAATTTGCTCCGGATCTTTCCTCGTTAAAGGTGGACCAGCTAGCCTTTGTGCATCAAGTCGCGTGGTTTATAGCTGAACATCAACGACAAGATTTTCTTGGTTCCGCAGTGCGTGTAGTGTGTCCCCATCCACCCCCTCGGCCAAGCAGTTTTCCAGTTCGTGCGGCTGTGCAAGAGCTTCGCCAAAAAATACCTAAAATTAATTGAATCGGACAAAACGGGTGTGTATGTCATTTTTTGAGGAAAGTGCTTTTGCTGATAAGGTTCAGGATGCCCTGTCGAAGAATTTTGAGCCCTTGAGAACCAGGCCTTCGGGTAGACTGCGCTCGATGGCAAAGAACTTTGTTCCTCCTTGAACCTGACATCTCTTAAGAACGTCATTGATAGTCCTGACAAACAGTATTTGTCTGTGTTCTTTACTGCAAAGGAGCATAATTTAAGAAATTGGCTTTTGGCAAAACCTCTGGGTCGTTATCTACAAAACCATTTGTCTAATAGAGGAGTGGCCAGAGTGAGATGGGATTAGAGCCATAGACAAAACTACAAAAGATCAGAGAGTCGTAGGAGAAAAAAAAGAGGGGGGGGGGGCGAGGCTAGTTTTAACAAGAAATGGTATATAGGGTATATTCCTTTTATAAGGGGGCGAGTATAATTGTCGACTACTAGAAATACCGCCAGGCGGTAGAATGTTTCTTTAACCGGTAAGCAAAAATGATTGAATGGTTCACTAGACAGCATCTGCTTCTGACGCCAGTTATCCTTATATGGTTCGAAATTATTTCTATAGAGAAATAATTTCGAACCATATATTTATTATTCCGTGCCATTTAACCTTTATCGGAGAAGGCGCGTTCGGTGATGCATACTTTATATTTCCAATTAAAAAAAATTAACGACGTTTACATTTGTCTCTAATGCGAAATTAGAGAACAGTTCTTGAGGAGGTGGAGGGAGGTTACGGAGTGGAGGGTATGCCCTCCCCCTCCCCTCCCCCACCCCACTTTAGCATTAAATTTTCGCTAAATTTAGCAGATAAATTTTCCCGCTAAATTTAAACGGTTAAGTTCTCCGCTAAATTTACCGCGGAAATAGACGTCACGTGACTTCAATAACAATTCAGCTTTCCCGCTAAATTTATCGGGTAAACTGTGACGTCCCATAATGCAACGCGCGCAGTTACACCGTACGCCGACGGCGACGCCGCTCAACCGGGAAACGGGCGCCTAAGAGTTGCACTCTAAAAGGAAATATACGTTTTTCGGGGGACACGCTGCACGTTAGTAACCAGCAAACCTGCTTAGAGTCTTTTCAGTCATATTCACTAGCAGTTAGTATGCAACGCGCACTACAATCGACCCTGCGCACTCTCAAGTGCGCTCGCACGTACGCGTGCAGAGGGGAACTATAATGTTATTCTTGTATAATCAAAATGCTCTCTCAAAATTACTAAGGCGATTGAATATTCTTCGTCAGTGCACCTACCTATAATTTGTAAACAAATCGTGCTTTTTCACACTCTGTTAAAAGGAGTTGAAACAAGCGTCCGTGTGTCGTTCGCGCGCTAGTTTTGTCGCGCGTTGCACACTGCACGACACAGCGCGAACACGAGATCAGCGTCCCTTTCACTCAGACTCAGAAAATGTAATGAGAAGCCCTGAAGTTTGCCGCTTACATTGGTTTCGCGAATAAGCACATTTTAGTAGCAGTGTTTTAGTAGTTTTAATTACAATGCGTAAATCCCCCGCACCCCCTAAAAAAGAAGAGCGATAGTTGTGGTTTGCTGGTGTTGTTGTTACAAGTGCCGCGCTGTACGCATTCATGCAAGTCCATCATACCATGAAATATCTTTTTCACGCCCTCGCATGTATTTAGCATAAACGAACGAGTAAGACAAATCACGTTCGTAAAAAGAGCAGTAAAGGGGCTAAAAGAATTTCGGAAATGGAGGGGGGGGGGGGAGTTTTAAATAAGTAAATTCGCCTCAATCTATCATCTTGTTGGTAAAGCTCCTCAAGGCGACTCTTTCAAAAATAAATAGGTGGCAGCACTGCAGATTTTCAAGTGTCCTATGCCGGCTTTTGGAACTCACCATTTTCCGAGTATCCCGAAGTGCTCAGCCTCCTATGGGCCATCCATCTAACCCTACGAGTGGCTTCAAACTGCCAGACTCTAAAGACAAACAGGCGAGGCGTTTGAAGCAAGAACGGCTGCTCTCCAAGACTTTTTCTTCTTTTTTTTTTTTGTTCTCGAGATTTCTGGATTACATTGCAAATCGTGTATAGACGTTCGTGCGCTGATGTATGTTGATATGTGCACTTACACGCCTACTCCACCCTCGAGCCAAGGCGGCGTGATTCTTCCCACGGGACCGGAGCCATCTACGCGAAAACGTCTCGCAATGCGCCACTCACTAGTGCATCAACAAACTTTGCCACATAGGCAGTATTGGCCACTCATGGTTCTACTACTTCCTTTAGTTCTTGCTTCATTCGTTCGTATATTTCTTGTGGTGTTACCTTGCCTCCATGCACATTCCACTTAAGGAAGAGCACCCGATACCTATAGAAATCATAAACAGGTGTCTCGCATCTTGCTCCAAAGTACGACACATGAGCTATGTTGAGCAAAACAATAACTTTGTCTTGCCTTAAGAAAAAACAAAAAGGGGGCGGGGGAAATCTTGTGAAATCGTTCTCGTCGAGTTAGGTACGGTCAGTGCGGCAGAGGGTCGCCTCAGGTAGGAATTCGTCAGCCCTCTCTTGAACACAAAGTCATTGCATAAGTGACTCGCAGCCTCTGCTCTACGTTCGAAATACTGACTGCACTCTAAAAAGGAAGGGTGTATTATTACACCCATTGTCCCATATAAGACACCCCAAAACTTCAGTTGGACGTACAGCGCAATGACGTCGATCTGACGGAACAAACTTTCACGAGAGGGTTGATAGCCGTGTGGTACAACTTATTAGAATAGCTAATGTACGTGTTACTGATTACAAAAAATAAAATGAAAAAATAATTGGGGTTTTCTTGGCCGTACTGCAAAACCTCAGTGTTTTCTTTTCTGTGATCTTTGATACGCACTTTAGCTATTTCATATGTTATATTGCACCGTTATAAAGCCCTCGTAATATTTGACGCCGCCTGTTCGACTATAGTCCGCTGTACGTCCAAATAAAGTTTTGGGGTGCAGTATATATGGGACAAAAGGGTGTAAGGTGATACCCGCTTTTAGAGTGTGTTTTTGCCTCGAATCCCGCGGATAGTTTTGTCGTGCCAACCCCTGACTATTTTAGGTGTCGCCTAATGCGTTATCGAGCCACCGGTCGCTCGAGTTCGTCAATTCAGTTTACAATGTAGCTAGTTTTTTTGTTTTTTTTTTCAAACGAGGATGTTTCGAAAACGAACGGTCTTATCTGGACTTCTTGTTCTTCCTCAACTTGATAACTCGACGGAACTTAGATATGCATACCCTTTTCCAGTTTTCAGGCGACAAATTATACCGAGTTTGAGAAGTGCTCTTTATTCAATGGCAAATCTGTGTAACCAAACTCCAGATGAAAAAATATAAAAATCCAGAATAAAAATAAACATAAGAAACAAAATCACGGGAGGTAAAAGTGTAGAGCATCTGGGAACGAAGGCTGAAAATGTTCAAGGTTTTAATCTACGGAACATTTTTTTTTCTGTGATGAATCCCTTTTTTACGTTAAAGATTTGTAATGTCTTCCTAATACTCACAAACCCCGCGTGCGTTTCTTCACAAATTTAACATACAAATGCAAACAAAAAAATTGACATTTAGCGTCCTTGGACCCGAGAAATTTGGAAATCGTAATTCGATGAGCTTCTGTTCAATTTCTAAAATTAGGATGCTTGAAATGGTTTCGCTGTTGCAAGGAGAGCAGAGAACACGCGTTCTGACAAACATCAAGCACGTGTTGATTGCAGAACAGGCTCACTACAGTCTAAATAAAAGTTTTGTTTGTTCTATGAACACTTAAACATTGAGACGTGAGTCTGCCATGTGTGCATCTTGCGGTCATTGGAAAGAAACAACGAAGTCGGCATTGCTACTTCGTCGATCCTTATCCGAAAGTCTCGTGGGGTGCAGGACATCGTTGCCCTGTCGTTGTTGGTCATTCATTGGTCTGAATAGTTTTATGTTATAAACTTAACAAGCACTAGCAAGTAAGTTCGGGACGTTTTATCAGAAATGTTTTTCACATGAATCAGTTGCCGCTATTGGGCGAAAACTTCAGACGGCATCTTTAGACAGACCCTTGTTTTACGGACATTTCTGACCAAAGGCATTTACCATGTTTGAACTTAACCCGAGACTGGGGTAGAAACAGAAACTTAAGTAGAAGGGACAGAGACAAGTGAAGAAGAGAACGTCTCAAACGCAGCTACAAGATTTATTTAGTCTTTTAGCTGCGTTTGAGACGTTTTCTTCTTCACTTGTCTCTGTCCTTTCTACTTTTAAGTTTCTGTTTCTACCCCAGTCTCGGGTTAAGTTTCAACATGGTAAATATCCACCAGCTCGCCTGTACTTTAACCGTTTTTTCATCAAAGGCATTTATTAGAACCGGCAAATCAGTTCGCGGTTCCAACTTTACGCAAGCACCTCCGTATGCGCGTCTTCGTCTATTCTTCGCAGGCCTTCATCTGAAAGCCTTTGGAGTTCGTATGAAATAGGGGTATTACGTACCGCGATAGTAGCCTCGGTTCTTGTGATTACAAGGAGGGCCATAGTTACCACCGTTGTTATGTTTGAGCCATGGCGCATTTTCGCATACTCCGTAGAAAAACTGAGCAATGCTGGACGACATTAACTTAGCTTCGCTCCTGAGAGATACATCAGCAGTGAGAAAATAAATGAATACGTCCGCAATCGATATTCCTCATGAAATGCAAAAACATCGCAACGAAGGTCACCACACACTGCCTGGTGTCTGGATGTTTCCTCAGCTTGAAGTACTTGCTGTGTTTGACGGATCTTCCGAGTTACGCCCCTGCAAAGTTTTACGCACCTATTTTTGTTGTAAAAAGGACACCAAATAAATTTATATTGAACGACTGGAAATCACCTTCATTTGCAAACCGTAAAAAAAGAAAAGTAAAAAAAATTCTTCATATTTTAGTTATTATGCGAGTGACAACTTGATTTCAACGCTCGAAGACGTCACGAGTGCTAATCGAAATTTAAGGAAATATATTGTTGCGTTTCCCTCACATGATAGAATAAGAAATAGGAGAAGAAAAAATACGATTCAACTACGCATTTTTGTTTTGTTTTAGATCCAAGAACTTAATTAACGCCCTTGGTATTCCATTTAAATTTCAGCCTTTGTTATATTGTTTTTTATTCACACCTCATTTAGTTCGATCTTTTGCATTAGAGTTACACATCTAACATAAAAAGCCGCCGTTGCAATTAAGAATTTCCTTTTTTCTACCAGCTCGGAGCAAGAATGTGGTAAATTTCCCGCCCTAATATCAAACTAAGATTTAAACTTTGAAGAGTTGTATGTATTCGAATCTCGGCGTTGGGTGAAAAAAAGATCGAACACCGTGATTTAGGTTTTGCTGTTCAAAGTTTTAGAAATTTAGATAATAAAATGTTCAGGCTCTTTGCCTTTTAAATTTTATTGCATTTACAACTCAAGGTTTGGATCTTTTATTTCTGATTTTATACTATTAGACAGTTTCTGTGTATGTTAATTGAAAACTTTTAGCTTCGTCTGTTCAGCAAAATATTTTCAAAAGTCATTATATTTCCTCTTTGTATGCTACAACCTTGTGCAGAAAAAGTGCAATAGAACAGCTTCTTCACACTCTAAATGCGAAAGGTGACGCCAGCGAAGAGAGACGTTTATGCTTCCAAGATAAAGATGACTGCAAATCTTCCTTAAGGCGGTGTGTTACAGCATTTTTATTTTACCGTCGAGGTGCTGTATATGTTAATTGTAGACGCACCTACGTGGCTCCAATTTTTGTTTGGCAAAATCTATCTCACCGTGTTGTACGGGAATAAACGACAGGTAGGTCATGCTTTACGCGGAAAGCAGTATATGCTACAGCTATACCCATAGATTCGTACACCACTTGACTAAAAGAAAGGCAATATTGTATTTACTTTTTCCGGTAAGTCTGTTCCACTGAAATAAATGCCGCAGGCACCCTCTATACCATATCTTTGTCTTGACGAAATTAGGGCTTAAGTATACGTTGGCTGGAAAAATTTTGTGTTTCCTTTTGTTCGCATCTTATCGCCACTGCTAGCGTCAAGCTCTGACGGAAGTCAACTTACTGCAGTGTGTAGTTTATTTATGCGTGTCGAACAGCCGGGTTTCATTTTTCCGATCTAACCCGGTAGCATGATGACCACTAACACCGTCTCTTCGATAATTTGGCCGGTGTGGTACAATTGATTATATCTCCGACATTCACCACGCCGCAATGGTCTGGGGACCTTGCACTTCTCCCACGAACACTGACCAAGTAGAATCATAGCAAATTGAGCGTGTAGAAATCTGCGCGACACATCTTTAAAAGCTTGACCTTCTGAACTTAACGTTATTTTGGACAACTTATTCGGGGAAGGTAGCGTTTAGGCTTTGTGCTCGCACTAAAATAATGATGCTACCTTGGCGCCTATGCGCACCATCAAGGCTCTGTTATACTTCGACGTTGAGCGCAACGAGCGCAACGTAGCGCAGAACGTGAGCCTTTCATTGGCCGGCGAGCTACCAATCAGTATCGGTGTCCGCTGCACAACGCCGCGTTTGCTACGCTCAACGTCGGAGTACAACAGAGCCTTTATGGCCGAACGTATTCTTGTTCGTCCGAGAACAAGCGAGCTACGAACAGAATCTTTTTTTACAGATTTGAAAGTATATTTTAAATAGAGCATGGAAATTTCTTTTCGTGCAGCTTACTCATTGCTTTTGCAGCATAATGAGTATAATGCATAACAGGCTGAAGTTGAGCTAGTTGGTACATATATTTTAGTGTAAAATGATCAGCTAGAACGATAGGGACAAAACGACAGATAGGGAGAAAACAGAGACATAGCACACCGCTGACGATCAATCCGAGACTTTATATTTCTTCTTCATCACTTTCAGCCAAAGCTTCACCAGCCTCTACGCCAATTCACGCAGAGACCATCGAGGAACACGGCGTAACGCCTTTTCAAACCGCAGCAGGGATTAGCATAGACGCCTTCTTGGAACTGCTCGGGGTATATTTAACGGCGACCGTGATCTCGTATGAAGGTCTAGACTACGTCCAAAAAAGTGGGATCTGCATTGGTTCTAGGGTGGCGCCACATCTATGCGATCTGTTCTTGGCGGCGTGTGGTAGGCACATCCAATCCACACTGAACGATGCTAGAGTCAAAGCCATCTTTAGGTACGTGGACGATTTCCTGATCCTGTGCAGCACAGACATCGAGAGGGAAGAAAACGGATGCAGGAGCACGATCATGAGAACCTTCCAAGAATGTTGCCCCGACCTGCTTTTCACTCACGAACTGACCGTGGGCAAGTCTATTAAGTTCTGGACCTCGCACTTGAGTTTAAGGATGGACATGTGTGCTGGAGGTACGAACCTCGTTCAAGTAAAGGTTTTCTTCCGTTTGCATCTTGCCATTCGAAAACCGTCAAACGAAGTGTTGCCAACACGGCACTCGTATCAGCGCTGCGCAAGTCATGCAACCATCAAGCTGACGCTAGCTTTCAGAAACAGATGGCCCGGCTTCGTGACTCTGGGTATCCAGATGTCCTCCTTGGAGCCGTATGTGAGACGATATGCAGAAAATTTCCAAGAGGATCACCAAGTACCGAGCGAGATAGACAGACTCCACGAGAGAACTTCGCGGTAGTCCCCTACATCCACGGTGTCACCCACCGACTCAAAAAGATCGCTGCGCGACAGAGTGTCAGGGTTAGTGTGCTCGGCACCGAACAGAGGGAACTCTATGTGCCGCAGGGTAAATCAGGCCAAGAACCGCCAGCCAACCTGCAACACTGCGCACAGGACTAAGTACGCCATGTGCCAGACCGGTGTTGTGTACAAGATTCCAATGTCATGCGGGAGCTGCTACATTGGGCAGACGGGACGCTGCATTAATGACAGAGTCAGGGAGCACGCGGCGTCGGTGCAGGCGCGGGAGCTGGGCACTTTGCAGCCCATTGCCGCACGTGCGGGTGCAGGCCAAGTTTCAGCAGCGTCTCCATCATTAAAAGACACAGAAGTGCCTTTGCGCGCGAGATTCTCGAGGCCCTGGCTACTGGAACAAACCGGCGAGACTGCGTAGGCACGCCCTCCATCACGGTCAGCAAGAAAGAAAGGCAGTTCTTGCAGTGTGGCACGGCCCCGTGAAATGGAATAAGAGGAATATGTGTCGGGGGTGGTCTGTGGCTTGGGATCAGGAGGTGTTAGTGACCAAATTTAGTAATTTAATTGTAGTGTAATTAATTTATTGTATTTTATTTTATTAGTGTTATGTAAGGATATAGGGTGATTCATTGGCATTACTATGGTGGCAGCTTTAGTTGAAAGTGATGAAGAGAAGTATAAAGTCTCAGTTGATAGTCAGCGGTGTGTATGTCTCTGTTTCTCTCCCTATCTGCGTTTTGTCCCTATCGTTCTAGCTGATCATTTACCTCAAGAGTATAACGCATCCGTAATCAGTAGCGAGTAGTCAGTAAATATGCTCACATTGCAGAACGCGAAAAAAAAAGTACTAAACGAAGCGCTGCAAGACCACAATTTACAAAAAGTAATAAGTTGTTTCGCTTGTGCCTGTGGAAATGGCACCTTAGATATTCAGACATACAAGACACGCTCCTGCAGTGCCTGGTCTGCGCGCTGGGAGCACCCTAGCTCGACAAGAGAAGGAGTGCTCTCCTGCTCTCCTAGTTACGGCAGATAAGAGTTCGGAATATTCTGTGGAAATGTTTGTTTCTGGAAAAAAGAAATAAAGTGCCTATAGAAGAATGGTGTTACAGAAAGCGAACTTCATGACGAACTTCAAATATCCGAAAGATTGCTGGTGCGTACATCATGCCGATCGCGCCGGAAATACGAGAAGCAATTGATTCATCATCACAGAAGCTTCGAGTGGACCTTAATATCTTCTTTGAAAAGAGGCGAGAAAAAACAGACATTTTTTTTTCAAAGTGTGCGCTATCTAGTAGCTGTCGCACCAATTATCCGAGACTGCCATTTTTTTGGGAGCGCACTCGAATCATATATTCTACACGTGAGCTACGTCAGTGTTCGGCGTGAGTTCGGCCAAGACTCGGATCCAATCACAGGCGTGGTGCCCGAGAAATGGCCATTGCCAATGCTGCTAAGTGGGGTTTTGAAAAAGGTTCAATTGTTCGCTATTGTCGAATGAGGCTCCACACTTCCGGCGTTTATGCAGTCTTGGGTTGTAACGCGTTACAGTAACTTCGTTGTATTTTTTGAATTTTTTAAATTAAAGAATTACTTTTTAGAGATAACGTGTATTTTTCTTTCTTTTAGTCTTTCAGAAGTAACGATTAAAGTAACAACGTTACTTTTGCCGTTTAATTTTACTTTTTTAGGAATAAGATATCATTAAAGTGGTGCAATCTAGCCGTTCCTTGTGCACTTCCCAAGTTATGTGTTCCGACAATTTGAGTGTCAAGTTCGCATTGTGCCAACTTGTGAATATCTTGTTTCTCGTTCAATCAAAAATGCCAACCCCTGGGTCGGCATTTTCGGTTAAACTCATTCACCCACAGTGAGCTCAAAATCAAAAGTTAGAAAACTTACTCACCCTCATGGCTGCACTCACCTTCAAGTCCTCGCTCATGAACTCATGAACGCACCGAACTCATAAACTCACCGAACTCACGCCCCTCACTGAACTCAAGCCTGTCATCGAAATCAAGAACTCACTCACTCACCTCACTCACTCCCTCAGAGGTAGTTCTCGTCATCACCGCAGTCGCGCCGATGATGCTAGCGTTGCGCGCGGCTGCTCGTCTTTACAACTCCGCCACGTCGCTGCCGTCTTCCGCCGCGCCAGCGCCAGCCGTCATGTCGCCATGTGAAGAAATGTTTTGTCCTTTTGTTTGTTTCGCTTCGACTCCTTCTGTTCGACGGCCGCGCGCCGGTCGAGCGCTTGAAAAAGCCGTGCTTTGTTGGGATACACGGGCGCAACATCGCGAGTTTCGAGAAGTATTCTTTACGGTGCGCACTGTTTGTTTCACCTATTTGCGACAACTTCGTGCAAGTACAGAGTGAGTGTCTGCATCGCTGTTCATTCGGGTGTGAAATATGTTACTCCAACACGTACCACGGTGTGTTTTTTTTTTGCTGTTGTTGTTTTTTCTTTACAGCATATTGCGAACTTCTCCTTAATGGTAGGACTGTTTGCGGGGCAATTGGTTGCCGAGTAGAACTATTTCGGAAAGGTCTCTTTTTATATTTATTGTCGTTCACACAAATTATATAACCAAAAATAACTGCCTGGTGTTTTTTATTTTTTTTTGGAAGAACGACTGAATAACTTTGTGCGTATCATATTATTGTGTATTATTTTTTTATCGCGTCTCTATTTTCTGGTGCACCGCACATATCAATTAAAACTGGAACGTTCTAATCTACCGACACTGTGCCTCGTAAAATGTTATAGTTTATGGATCCTGACATAAAAACGTGATCGGTGTCGGATATGCCTTCAGTATTTTTGTTGCTCAGAAAATGTGTGCTTGTGTTCAAACCTGTCAGTATGTTGAATACAAATATATACAAACTGCATGTACAAAGTTGTGTTTTCTATTAAAATCATCTTTTTAGTTTTTGACGGATGGTAAGATTTTAATATTTATTCACTAATTTGAATGAATAAACGGCCTACTGGTATAAGCGCAAGCTCTATTGCCTTCGACATTTAAATTACTTCGCTTGTAAATATTGATAACCTAATTAAGATATCAAAGCTATATTTTAGGAGCGGGAGGAGCGGTCATGCCACTTAATTAAAATTGTCTACAGTTCTTCGAGATTTGTTTTGTTAGACACAAATAATTGAGGCGCGTGATTTCTTCGGGCGGGGAAGATTGCTTCTGTGCACGCACGCGCATGCACGAATATCAAAAATATTTTTTAATTACTTAGGTTTGGTTTTTGGCCGCTCTCCCTTGTCGTTTACTCGTATAAATATGAACCACCTTGTTAAAAAGGCAAGAACTGTTCCTCGTAAATGATCGAGACGTACGCCGGCACGAGCTGTACAGGGTGAAAATACTATTATATTGCAGGGTTGGGCAGAGATAGTCTAAAATGTATTTGATAATACAAATAGTGGGATACATATCGAAGACAGCTAAATTACTACTAATGAAATACATCCGTACCAAAGTATCAGGATATATATCAGATATACATATGAAAAATAGAGAAGTGTTTCGAAATACAAATGAGAGAATTCTAATTTTGGGGGCCGTAACACTCCCATGCATTAAAAAAGAAGAGCGAGTGATCAGCTACTACTATTTAGAAATCAGAAATGAAACGACTCTTTGTTATATATCCTATTTTTATATAAAAGCAATATCAAGCAAATGTAAAAATACGACTTTGCCGCTACACGTACTCGACAACATTTGATGAAAATAATTTTTTTAAAGAGTTCGTCTGCTAGTTGACTGCTGATTTAGTCAAAGAGTCATGTGAGCGAAACCGATTAAGCGGTCCACAAGCATCAACGAACACGGGTTCATGTCAAAACAAACGAAGACCGCTTTCACAACCACGCAAATATATATATATATATATATATATATATATATATATATATACATAATTAATTTGAGGCCAGAGAAGAAGAAATAAGAAAAATGTGCCTCAGTCCGCTCCCGCCGTTAGGCTCTGCAGAACTTAATGCCAATCCGAATAAAATGAATTGGATCCTTTGGATCAATTGGTAATTTCTGTAAAAGCCAATTGGAAGTTAAGGGGATAAATGAAACCAGTAATATGGGACAGCCAGTGGAACGGCCCGGGAAAACCAACCGGTACTAAAAGTACCCAAGTGCCCGACTCACCTCCAACTCCGCTACTAGGGCACGAGCGTGCCTCACAGCGGGTCCGACGATCACTGAGTGGCAACCATGAACCACACAGCCCCGTCGCAGTGATCACTTCTATATCCCTCGGCTCCCTTGGAGGTCACCCCCCCCCCGGTCTGGGGGGCCCTGCCTAATTGGAGAAACCGAGAGGCACCACCTTTATGACAGCCATCCCCTTGTTTGGATGCCTCGACTCGGATCAACACGCAACGTCACACGTCCCTGGTGTTCACGTCTCGATCTCACGTCACCCACTCCACGCCCTACTCCCCACATGTCAACACGCTTCACGTCACACTTCCATTCCTTTGCAGTTCAGGTCGTCACACGTCATGCGTCCACACATGTAATTTGGGTCGTTTCACGTCATGCGGGCTCACGCCGTCCCCACGTCATCACGACTCACGTCACACGCCGCGCTCACCGCCTCAGGGGCTCCGTCCTCCATCGGGGAAGAGCTAGGGTTTACCAGACCCTTTTTGTCCCCCCCGTCCACATGGGGAACCCCAGTGCTAGGATTCCCTACCCCAGGTGGGGGGTTTCGCCAGAGCCTCCGTTGCAGCTATAGAGCTGGCAGGGCGCACCACGGGCAGGTGGAGGTTGACTTCCCACGTGGCGACAACCGCGGGGGCTTGCGTCCCATATATATTACAGGGTGTTTCACGAAGGTGGACAAAATTCGATATTGCGAGAACTACGCGTCGCACCATAAAAAGGCTTGTGTCGTTTTGGTCCTGGGGCAGGGGCCTATTTAGGAAAATTATTAAAGCACGAGATAAGTAAATTGTTAATTATTTTTGCGTAATTACCTTTTTTAATATTGTGTTTAGGTGCATCGTTTTCAATTAGAAAATTGCTCAGCATCATAAATATACACTAAATCAACAAATTGCAGAACGATAGAAGGCAGGCGAAGCGTTTTACGGCTTTCTAAAAAACCGTACAAATTCGACGGGTTTTTTAGTTTCGGTTTAGTTATCGGAGCGCATCTCAGCCCCGGCAGCACCGCGCCCCGTGGAGAGATAGTGCAACCAGCCTCTGCTGCGTCGCGCGATGACAGCGCAGCAGAGGTTGGATGCACTATCTCTCCACTGGGCGCGAGTGCTGCCGGGGCTGAGACGCGCTCCGATAACAAACCGAAACTAAAAAACCCGTCGAATTTGTACGGTTTTTAGAAAGCCCTAAAATGCTTCGCGTGCCTCCTATAGTTCTGCAATTTGCTGATTTAGTGTTTATTTATGATGCTGAGCAATTTTCTAATTGAAACTATGCCCTTAAACTCAATAATAAAAAAGTTAATTACGCAAAAATAATTAACAATATAATTATCTCGGACTTTAATAATTTTTCTAGATAGGCCCCTTGCCCAGGACCAAAACGACACAATCCTTTTTTTTTTTTGGTGCGACGCGTAGTTTTCGCAATATCGAATTTGTCCACCTTTCGTGAAACATCCTGTGTATATTTGTTTTTTTTATGTGTATACGCAGATTTCGTTTGTAAGTAGTAATGTGTAGGTTTCGGGGACAAGGTTTGTACTTCTAAGCCAACAAAGGAGTCCTCCAATGAAAACAAAAACTCATACTAACCGTGGGGTTTAAGATTGAAGTTAAATCCTGGTGTTCTTGAGCCCGAAAATATTTTCGCATAGAATTGCCATTTTTCCTTTATCATAAAGCTGCGAGAAATAAGCCGGCCTGCAATAGATTGAAGATAGTCTTTGTCCAGAATGCAGTGCCGGTTTCCTTTAAATATATTGAACACATTCGAAGCAATATCACATGAACATCTAAGTTCGTTTTATTACTATCCAAATATTCCCGAAAGGTCAGCATCCTCTAGTGTCATGTCGGTTTATTTTCTGCAGTCATTTAGACGTCGCATTGGAATGAAATGGTGTTCGTTTATTCGATGATCTGCAGGAAGAACATTTACGCTTAGTCTAGTAAATGGGACGAGTGCGATGTAGACTTGTAAGGCTCGTACCCACAGTGCCTTCAACATTTTGATTCGACAAAAATAGTTGCCCAACTGAAGCACCACGGAAGCCATATGTTACGACGGCTACACCATGGTCGGTCCCCGTCCCCGGCGGCGAACCGAGCCGTCTGCTGGAACGCACTAAACCAAGCAGGGTGACCGCTGTCCCTTGGGAAGAATCGTCGTTTGGCACTTTTTGTATGAAGGCTAGATCCGGTGACGAGTGTGGACGATGTTTTTGCACTTATCAAGGCTCTTGTAGCGGGAAGGCAGGTCCTGCGGTCAAAATGTTTACAAAATTTGGCACATACTCTTCGTTCTACATCTTGGGTGACGAGTCCGTTTTAGACGCAATTAACAAATCCGGGGTGTGACCTGAAGGTAGCATTTTCCATCAGTTCTTCGGTCGACTGGACAAGTCTCGTGTTCACACTGATGACAAAGTAGAAACCGTTCATGATGCACAAACTTAACCTTTTTATCAAAATGTACAAGGCCTGAGGACTAAGGCCGACAAGATTTTTGTACCATTCAACTAATTCAAGTTATTATATGTATTTCCAAAACCTGGCTTTCTGATAGTATATCAGTCTCTAGTTACTTCAACTCGAGCTACATTGCCAATCGAAGGGATAGGGACTACTCGTGTATGAAGCAAACGATGCGAGGGGGCGTGTTAATTGCAATTAAAGTTTCCGTAGCATCGCGTAGGCGGTTCAATCTCGAAACTTATTGAGAATGTGTTTGGGTCGAGCTTAAGGCAAGTGAAGGATTTAATTTCCTTATAGGAACGTATTTTCTTCCCCGTCATCTGATGAAACCACTTTTATTGAACGTTTTGAATCTTTTCCGGCGTTTCGGCGTTTCGGCGATTCGGGCGTGCTCGAGCACGAAGACGGGTATGCGTACATAGAACTTCAGGCTCCAGCTTGAACAAACAAGCATACAGGTGAATCGCGATAGTTCCCGGCCGGCTTTCATTTTGATATTGGCTCAAGATAAGCGACCGTGCATAAGACGAGCGCACTCGAAATAGCAACGTTTGCCGCTCAGGCGTACCGCGTCGCGCCCGTTTCCCTCCTTCACAAAACAACAAAACACCGCGCGTATATCGGTGCATCCCAGTCGCCACGAGAGCAGCCGAGGCGAGCGGGAGAGCCCTGCCCCTCACGCCCCACAACGAACTCATGAGCTCGCCGAATTTACGCCCCTCACCGAACTCACGCCCTTCAATCAACCTCAAACTCAAGTGTGGTCGAGGCTTTTGCAGCTCATTCACCTTCACCTCACGCCTGATAGGTGAGGGTGAGTGAAGTGAGTGCACTCATGGAGTGAGTTTTGCCGAGGTATGCTCGCGAGTCACAACCCGAATATACCCACGCGTAGAATTGATGAGAAAAAAAAAACAATAATTATTTTGCGCGCTCTTGTACTTTGTGATTGAGCATTCATACCTTGAAAGCTTGAAGCACATTCTATGTTGGCGTTCTTCTTCTTTCTGCACAATTGCTTTTTAATATCAACAGTAAAACGCTAAGTGGCTACTGCGCATGTTTTGTACCTTGATTAACGCCACTACTGCTACTTGGTGTCAACAGGCAAGGCAAAACTTTCTGATGTTTGCGTGGGGTTTGTTCCTCGCTGGCCGGGGACGAAGTGAAAAAATGCCCAGGCACTCTATGAAGCCATTTGTTTTGTTTTCAACTTCGCCTAAACGTTGTGCCTGCCAGTGAGGCGCAGCGGTGAGAAAAATTAAATATCGGAGACAAGGGCTCTCTGTATACCTCAACGCCTACCCGGCATTCGAAGACCTGTTTGCGGGCACAGCAACAGTCATTCCAGTCAGCGTGCCAGTATGAACGCTTGTTGAGCGAGGGATAGGAGTGTGTCCGCCATCAAACGAGGAAAACTTCTAGACAGTAATTTTGTGAAGAAACTGCTGGTTAGTTACAGTTTGAAGTAAAACTTTTGCTTTCTTGGATTACATGTAATAAACCAAACAGAGGGGAGTTTACAAGTTTTCTCTGATTTTTATTTGTCACGGTCAGCTATCTGGAACATCCTCTGGAATAAGACGCTTTCAAGTAAATATCAAAACTCCAATTGATTTGCATTCTACGATACCGAGGAAACAACAGTCCTCCGGAACATTACGATACTTTGTACAAACAAAGGCTGAACATTTGAGTGTTTTTGTTAATGCGGCCTGTAGTATTCAATGCAAGAAAGGTTCGTAGAACTGTGGAAAAAATGAATACACGTTCAAAAGGTTCATTACTACTTATTGATACTTTATGAGTGTCCTATAAAATATTCCCGGGGAATATTGCGATGTTCGTTGTTGTTCAGTTGAAAATCTTATTTTAATGCATTTAGCACGGAAGAGCCGAGAAAGAGTTGTCCAAGAAAGTTGGGGATTGTTATGGAAAAGTAACTGGAAAGTAACGCCATTACTTATTGAAAGAAAGAGTAGTTACGTTTTTGCTTCGGCAAGTGTAACTAACTTTGCTACTTTTTCTTGACAGTGACTTTAACTGTAACGAAATATTTTTTGAAAGTAACTTACCAAAGACTGCGTTCACTTGCTCAAAAACTAGCGTCTTTGTTTAGAACATCTTCCCTTAGTTTATTTCACAAGAGTGCGTCTTTGATACTTTTGCATTTTTTAAACCTTTGCCGAGGACTTTTACTTATTCTCAGGTTCAAGCCCTGCTCAGATGGCGGCAGGTGAGCTCTGTCCAAAGGCCGGTCCATACCAAACCGGATTCCGGATTGCGAACACCGGAAACGGCGATGTTTGGGCGAGTGGTGTGGCATCACTGCTGACGTCGTGCGGTTTTCGCTATCTACGTTTCACGTTCGAATTGGAATATTTTTCGACTTTCCGAGTCCTGCTCTAGGCAGGCGGGCGCGAGAGGAGGAGGCCCCTTCTCGCTCCCAGCAAACCTTACCAGTGACCAAGGGATGGTTCCGCTTCCACCGCCCCCCCCCCCCGAGCATAAGCGTGTCGCTCGAACATTTCCGCAACATGGGTTTCCCCCTCCGTGCTACCCACAGTGCTGCCTCCGCCGAATATCTGAGACAGTGTGTACTGCTTCCGGGCAACTGGCAAAGGAAGAGTCCCTTGACCAGTGCAACGGAAGACCCGCTTGAGCCCCCTCCTCTCCCCCCCCCCCGCGGTCTGGCCGCCCTTAGTGGGCACGTTATCCAAACTAGACCCCACGTTTTCCTCCCGCTACGGTTAGCGGAAGTCACAAAACCTATGCGGTTTCTGGGAGCCGCAGCTCACAATCTGGAAGAGTTTGGACCAGCCTTAATGCTGACCTTAAAGTGAAACACTTGCGTTGGTGGTTGTTTGTTCGTTATGGTATAACACTTAATTCGAAAGGCCTTCAAATCGTCTGAAATATAATGGAGGAGTCGTTGTTTGTGTCCCTACTGTAAATACTCTTTTTTACGCTTTGTGAGATGTAGACAAAGGTAGCTTCGAAAACATTCAGAACGTTTGTTTTGTCTTTAGGAACATACAGTGGCCAACCCCGGTTGTGGCTTGGCAGAGTGCGAAATAAAAACATGACCTGATAAAACAAGCGCTAACCCATTATTTTCATAATTAACCATGTCATAAATGTCCGTCTTTCAGTTACTTTAGTCGTTAGCTATTTTAATGTTGTCAAGTTAAAGCTCGTCTCTTTTATTTGCATCGCGTAACCATTGTGTGCACCATGCGGTGGCAATTTTGTTTTGGCTGAAAAGCGGACCTTACACTCTCTGAAGTGATTAGCGCTGCACACCTATCCATAAAGAGAAAGCAGTTACCGAAACCATCATATCGAGCGAAAAACAGAACGCGCAAAAAAGTGTAGTCAAATTTCCTGCATGGTATTCACTTTGGTTTACCCGCAACGTTCAGGTTATTGTGAAGAAGCACAAATTGCAAAAAACACATCGTGCTTAAAAAAATGAGCTAATTCGGAAATAAAAAGAAATACAACAATTAATACCCAATCGACGTTGTGCTTTGTATACACTGAAAACAAAACTGAGGTGTTTTGCCATGCAATCCACGCATTAACAAGTCAAAGTGCTTTCTTAAAAAAAAAACAAAAAAAATACGAGTGGCGAATAGCTAGGAAACAAAAGATGAGAGCTGCGCGTTGAGTACGAGTATCAAATTCGTCGAAACAGACTGTAGCACGTATCTTTCATGCATCAAAGGCGACCCAGATTAGATAAACTACCTATCGAAGGAAAGGCAAAGAGTTTAGCCTAGATCTTCAAAAACGCATTCTGATGCATTATTACGCGTCCGACAGTATTCAGAACCAAATTTGCTTATGCATTTTTAATCCGTTAAGGCAGTGCATGAGGTGAGCTTATAATGTTCCTGCTAATATGCGGAAGCAAAAGAAAAAAAGGACGGGCATATTTTTGTTGTTAAACTGGGGAAATGATTAAACTGGTAGTAATTCTGCTCGTTCACCTCACTGGCTAAGTGTATAAGCTATTTTTAATTAAAAGAACACAAACAATAAAGGTTGTACACAATAATCACACCATACAATTTACGTTGTTACATCTGCGACAGGGTACAAAATATGCAAAACGGTCTTCAGAGTCAAGTCTGGTCGGTCAGGTAGTGTCATCTAGTGCGGAAATTTCAAAGCTCTCAGTGTCAACCGCGGCTACGTTCATTTGCACCTATTTGTAGCTCTAGCGTTTGAATCGCTAGCCAAACCCTGACGTCTCGCTGGTGTTTAATTGTGGAATAGCTCGTACCGCTCAGATTAGTCCTTTTAGGGCCACCAGACGCGCTCAGTAAAGAATGATTCTGCCAACGACACAATCGAGGGTCTCTAAAAATTAAGTAGATTCATTGGTGTATGAAACTGACATCTCACACATATTGGAAACCCCCTATAAATTCATTTCTGTAGAAGCATCCAAAACGTTTTTTTTTCTTAATCCAATATTACGCGACCATTTCATTACTCCCCCTATACATATCATCTCGTGTTGATCACCAGCACAAAGGTGGAGTCCCAAACTCATTGACCAATACATTTCATTCATCCTTTCTACCACGCATACCCGAAGAATGAAACCACCTTCCTGGTTTGATTGTTACCATAACTGACTCTAAACCTTTTCGAATTGCCATTACTAGCCATTTTTGCGCTGACTTCTGACCTATTTGTTTCACTTATTATGATGTGTTTACTGTATTGTTGTTTTGTTACATTTGTCTTTCCTTTTATACGCTCTCCCCTCTGTAATGCCTTCGGGCCCTGAGGGTACAAATAAATAAATAAATAAATAAATCTCGGATTCATCAGGGAAAACCGACGAGGCATTCTTCCTATGCCTAAAAGATGGCTTACGGACGTTACGTACTATTGAAATTAAACTATACTTTAACATCGTCGTGTCTTTCGTCGGATTAATATGAGTACAAGGCCGTTTGTTCCATCTTTATCTTCGAACGGCCGACTCATTAGTGTCTGGTTTTAAAAATCAACTTGGACGGATCGTCTGCATTCCACAAAAAAAGCATTTCCTTAATAGTCAATAATTTCTTAATAAAATTTAGTACCACCCTCCAGAACTCGACAGCTACTTACTATCACTCTTCCTATAAAATATTACACTCTCAGAAAAAATGGGTATATGTTTAAATTTTCTTGTCCCATATACGACACCCCCAAGACTTCAGTTCGACGGACAGCACACTGACGTCGAACAGACGGCCCCAACTTTCACAGACGGCTTGATAGCCGAGTGGTACAACTTATTAAAACAGATATTGTACGTGTTATTGACTACAAAAAAGTAATCGGGGTTTCTTGGCATTACTGCAAAACCTCAGTGTTTTCTTTTCTGCAGTTTTTGATACGTACTTTAGCTGTTTAATAAGGCATATCTCACCGTTCTCAAGCACCTCGTAAAGATTGAGGCCGTACCTGTTCGACGTCAGAGCGCTATATGTCGAACTGAAGTTTTGGGGTGTCGACATGGAACAAGGGGTATAAAAATATACCCTTTGTTTCTAAGAGTGTAGCATAGACGAATATGTTTGTTCCATCAAGCAAAGTTTCAGCAGAACCAATTAATTTGACGCAACATACCCATTTTAGGTTATTATGAAATACAACTGGTTGCGATTCTCTATTCTTAGCATCAATAATAACATATTGAATATACGCGTTTACATACTGCTTTAGAGTTGCTACAGTTTTGCAGAGTGAGGCGATTACTTGTACGACTCTTTTGACCCATAGTTTTCATTGTGGTAACTCTGGCGTTTAATTTTTACAGACGTTTTAAACAATAAAACAAACTAGCTTACATCAAAAAGCTTATTCAATTGAATTCCATCAGAATACGGTAAAAATAGTGTACAGTGGAGTAGTAATACAGCACTTGCTATTCGTGTTTCCCACAAGTATGATGGACATTCCTAAATTACGGTGTTTCAAACAAATGCTCCTCTCTAAAATCATGCATGTAAAGGCTGGAAAGAAGGTGCAAAACGTTTCGGCGACTCCGAACGAGAAATGAAAAACCATAATTTTCGTTAAAAGAAAAGAAGAAAAGTAAAACTAAATGTCCTAAACTATTTTACTGCATTATTTTATTTTACCTTTCGTATTTATGCTTTCTGCGCTCATTATAGAAACCATGCATTTTTTTTTAAATTCGCGATAGAAACAAACCTTTGTTAGATATATTTCTGAATAGGGAGAAGAGCGATGCCAGCGGCACGACATAAACCACGCTAAGACATCTCTTATTGTCTCAGTCGTCGCACGAAGACGACGTGGACCTGCTCAGGCTCCTTGATTGGAATCGGGCACCGGCATCAGTTACCTGGCAACCGAAATCCCAGCAAGGGGCTGCCTACTAGGAGGGTCCCACAAAACTATAGCGCAAACACTTGGCTACAAATACTCTGTCGGGATTTCCTTATGTTGACCTCGGGCGTGCGTCTTTTTTTCTCTTTTATTCAATTCAATCTAACTTTTCTATATTTGTTTTGCACTTTTGTCACTCGACGTTTGTTGGCGTAAATTTAACTAATCGTATTTACCTCTTTTTATGTCTGCGGGCTGACGCAGACGCCTCCTGGCATTAAACGCGACATGGTGAGAATTGCGGCACTTAAAATGGCGGATATATTTTCTCCAGTGCAATTGAAGGTTGCATCAGGTTCCTCTAGTTTTTGCTGTTTATATTAGTTCTTCCCTGTCCTGAGTAGGATTAAGAAATATTTTGGAGCGACTCTAAATAAATTTTCGTTCAGGTGAAATGTTTTCATCGGTGCACTGGGGATGTTTTTCGTACCACAGCTGCTGCCCTTCGATTTTTACCTTGAATTGCAAGGCAAGGAACTTGTAAGAAAACACGCCTTTTTGAAGCCACATCACATATTTTGTTGCTGTCCAGTCACCGATAATGTCATCGACGTCTGCTTTGAACCATTTTGGTGTTGCCAGATAGAACAGCTAAGAATGTCGGAATTACCTGAGCTGTGATCAAATATTTGCCCTATTAATCAACTGAACTTTTTACGCACATCTATTACCTAGATACATCTATTAACACTCTACCTGTTACCTCATTGCTCTATTTACACTTTTATGTTTGATAATTTTCTGGAACCAAAAATAACCTATGAATTACCGAATTCGGTTATATACAAATAGAAGAAACACCGCCTGCGATCCTCTACAACGAGTCAACGGTACTTCTTCATCAACTAAGAAAAATTTAATAAACTCCAAACGCAATAAGGCTTCTGCGCTCGGAAAAAAAGAGAGAAAAAGAAAAGTTGCTTGGTAAGCACGCAATATATGCCGCATTAACGTGTTCTTCTGGCTTTATTCTAGGTGCTTAAGTCCTGCGAGACCACCTATAGAGTTGACCGGTGGAATTAAGGTTTTCTCCTGAAATCCGTTGTTACGAAATTCATGGCGCGAAGCTTATTTCCTAATTTAATTAGGCAAATCCTGCTGCGTGCCTGATATTTTCGAAATCAGCAGTTCGCGCTGCCGTCCATTCTGTTTTAAGTTCTGCACAGTCGTGCACAACTTCGGCTGACCAAAGTTGCAAAATGCGCTAAGCCATGGGAAATGTTAGTAAACCCTTTTAGGCGCTTGTTTTTAGTTCTTTAGCTGAATAGAGATAACGATTTTTAAATGTCTCTGCAGTGTGCGAAAAGTATATCCGAATTGTGACGGCTCTATTTGTGCAACAGATGTTATAGCTCCCATGTTGACTTGCCTTACCGCGTTTCGTGCAGTCTTGTGCACGTTTCTAAAAAAAAGTAATCGATTACAATTACTATTACTCTTGGCTAAAAAGTATTCGATTAAGATTACTTGATTACTCGACAGGAAAAGTAATTGGACATTACTTTACGAAGTAACCGTTACTTTTCAATTACTTTATTGTGTGAAGACTTACAGCTTTGGCGCTCATAACAATGAACTACTTCCAACCTATATTTCACATTTTCCCAAGTATTGAAGAAGAAAAAACGGGTTCCCTTTTCGTGGGGGAGCGGAGGGGGTTCTAGATCTTGTTAAACTTAAGCAAGAGTTGTCTCTCAAAGTTTGCGTCGCTGGAAGTTTGCGTCGCTGGAAGCTCAAAGTTTGCGTGGAAAAATAGTAACGGTTAAAAGTAATTTTTATTACTTCAAAAAGTAATCAGATTACTCTTGTGATTACTGCCTAACAAAGCAATCAACTGATTACAAAATTACTCCAAAAAGTAATTGCTTACAAGTAATTTCATTACTTGTAAAGCGTACGTATACAAGTCTGGTTTTGTGTGAGTTCGAAAGAGGAATAGATCAATCAGCTCTTGACAAAAAGTAAAGATTCGCCCTGCAATATGAAAATTGTGCCACAGCGCTTGCATGCGTCTTCGGCAAGCGAAAAAAATGCTTTCTAAACGCGCCAACATATTGAATGACAGCTGGAGAAAACGTGTTTTTTTTGTAAAGTTATGAGCGGAAAACGAAAATGTAGCCGAAATGTATAAAAACAATTCATTATTTTTGTTTGAAAAGCTTGGTGAAAGATTGGACTAAAACAGGGAATGTTGCGTCGAACAATTTGGTTCTGCCAAACCTTCGCTTGATGGAACGAAACATATTCGTCTTAGTTAATATTTTATAGGACGAGTGATAGTAGGTAGCTGTCGAGTTCTCGAGGTTTGTACTAAGTTTTGTGAAGAAGGTATTGACTTTTGATTAAAGGCTTTTTCCTGTGAAATGAAAATGATCCGGCCAAGTTGATTTTTAGAAGCTGACACTAACGAAGCGACCATTCGATGATAAAATGGAACGAAAGGCCTTGTACTGATACTAAACCGATGACAGACACGACGTAGCTAAAATATAGTTTTCGGTTTAGACAATCCAACGTGTTGAACGTTTACTGCGGTCTCTTGTGGTAGACTTCATTTTAGTTCTAAACGTCTTATCGACCTCCTAATTATCCGAGTTCGAGTTCCCTCCGTTGATCGTAGTGGTTGGCTCAACGAGTGTTCTGCGAAAAGTTGAATTTTTTCACATAAAATAAAAAATGGACGCTTAACGAACATTTTTTAGTGTTCATAAATGCACCGTAAAATGTTTTAACGCGAAGTTTTCTCCTCCTGGTCATTTGCTCAACTATCTCCGTGCGACAACGTAATTGGCTCTTTGTCAATCTTAGCAAAAAGTCAAAGTACAAATGAATTTTTTTTTAGTTGGGAGGGGGCTGGACGTGATTACGCAAGTAATGTTTTACACGAAGTTCCTGTCAGACTCGAGCCGGTATTGAAGGTTTACCCTCGCCTGTACTGCGGACAAAAAGAGACCTGTTTGTTGTTTTGCACGGCAATGCAATTTCTGTGAAAATGGTTTCTTTTAAGCTTACGCAACTGCGGCAAGATATATCTGTAGGACTCATATATTATCCCTATTTTTTTAAAAATCAAAATGGGGTGGTCTATTTAGCGCAAGGACCAATTAAGGACCGAAGGGAATAGGACACAGGTGCTAGATCCTGAACTTCTATTTTTAGATTTTGTCCAGTCTCAAGCCTTCATTCCTTTTATACGCGAACTTCCTTGCGTAACTCAAATTTTGTTCCAAGCAACGGAAAACCCCGGGCGATTCGCAACTGCATCTGTCGCAGAAACTGAAGGTGTTCCGGAAAGCGCCACATTTTCTTGAGTGCATATATTCTATTTGTCGTCGGGTTTTTTGTTTCTTATTTTCGACGAGACGGTCATTGCCCCAGTGGTACCGTGAATTTTTGCAATGACTGGATTCATTCCACAGACGCGACGCAGAAATGTATTTTATCGTGGCCCTCTTCTTAAGGCTGTCCACGCACGACTCGGATTGTGCTTTGCACCGCATTCGCGGGACAGAAGCGGAGGCTTTCAATCCGCTTTCGGTTTGATTTGGGACTTTCTTTGGTGGGGGAAAGTCATCCTTTTCTTATGTCCTTCAACAAATGCTTGGAGTGTGCTCATGACGTAGGGAAGCAGGTAGCTACTGACACACTCTGCTGGCTGTTGTCAAGGCCTCCGCTGTCGTTGTCAGTCCCGATCCTAGAGAAAATAAGAAACGGGAAGGAGACGACAGCAACGAGGTGAAGATGAAAACTGTGATATTTTCCTAGTTGACGTCCGCACTGAAAACGCACACGCTCACCGAAACGTTTACGTTTGTTTAGAAGCATGCACGCTTTTGTTTTAGCGAGCACAGCAGAAAGTGTTCCCTGTTTGATCAGCACATTATATCCTGAACTACGCCATGAGCAGGCTCTCAGGCTTTTTCCAAGGACGCTAGTGGTGGGTGGCCAGAAGAGGAGGACCTGAAGTGAGAACTGAAAACGGAGGAAAGACATCCGCTTCTATCCAGCGAATGCAGCACACAGCAGAACACATGTCATGCTTGAACACCTCTTTATGTCCTGGCCTACGTGATGAGTAGGTTCCAAGAGTACGCTAGCTGTGAGTGACTTTAAAAAGAGCATTGGAGCCGGACGAAAGACATTCGTTTCTGTCCAGAAAATGCTCTCCACAGCAGAAAACATGTCCTGTTTGAGCAACTCTTTATCTCCTGGCCTACGTCATGAGCAAGTTCAGAGCCTTTGTCGAAGGACGCTAGCGGAGGGTGACCGGTATAAGAGGACCGGCAGGAAGGATTGGAAGCGGAGAAAACATATCCTCTTCCGTCCACCTAATCCTGTCCGTGAAGGCCTGTGTGGATAGCCCTTCACGCGCCAGCTCTCGAGTGATATCATGGGAAGGTTCTCAAGCAACGCATCACTACTGACGTGCAGTTAGGACAGAACGCAACATATTCCTTGGTTTGTTTATGCTTAATCTTCTGCGTGATAAGAGGGCGCAGCTAGAGGAGAAATGGGCGCTCATTGATGGCAAAGCGGGAGAGTTTTTGAACATTTTTGCATGCGACTGCAACACTGTCCCACCTAGTTTTGGACACTCGCATTCTTTTTTTAAATATTTTATTAGTGTCACTGTTTCTGGCGCCCAGCTGTGACACCATGGACACTGCCTTCTCGTCGTACCTGACAGCTTAATGGACCGCGGGAGGCAATTTCTAGGATAACACGCTTACGCTAACTGCTTTACCGAATTTCCGTTTTCTTGATCCAGCGTTTTCTTTTTTTATATATATATATTTTCTTAATGCCTCACTTTGCTTGTCTTTTTCTTTAACGTTTGTTCCCCTTCATTGTAGCCTTGACGTTTTACGCCGCACGCTTGACTCGCTTCCTTGTTTTTGCTCGATTCGAGAGCAAAGTGTAGTCATGAATTAAAGCGGGACAAACCCGCTTAATACAAATTTTTTTATTTTAGTTTTATTTTTTGAGTGGAGGGGGAGGAGACTGTTACGTTGGAGTGACAGACTTGTTAATTCTCCTAGTTTTGTTTTGATGATGTTGTTACTGTATTGCCATTTGTGTCGTCCTTCCAGGAATTTATTTACACTGGGAGTGGCGCCAAGAGTTATCGAATAATAAATTTAAATTTTTAACAAAGTGCCTTAGTTGGGAGAAATCGGATGGCTCATTAAACGCAAGATAACTAATCAATAAGCGAGAACGTGCGAAGTTAACTATCTGCAAGTCATAAAGCGTTGAAGCAGCTGCATGAAGACAGAAAAAAAAACGCGCTAGAGCCACCTTAAGCCATACCACGTACTGATTCGGTAATCGAACGTACATCTGGAGAATATTTATAACAAATATTCAGTCAAGAACGATTTTAAACGCAATAAATTAATTAAGTATGCCGGAAAACGCCAGAGTATGATGAGGATTCTAGGTAAGATGCAAGATGGTATGACAATTTCAAAACGGGCGTTCAGACATGAATTGTAGATGGTGGTTAAAGCAGCGCAAAAGACAAGGAGAAAAGAGGAACATACAAAAAGGACAGGCGCTAATATGTGTCGATATGTATCCATATATGCGTGTCATTATTGATGTCGATACATATATACATGGTGTTTTTTTCAGGTTTACAGATTTGTTTAAAAAAGTCGTGAAAGTTACACTTACGCGGTTTGTGCAGGTAAGTTATGCGGGCAGAAGGGTATAGTATAAGGGGATTGTATAGGGGAATAATCGTAACGATCAGTTGGCTAATTAAGTTTGATTTGATGATTCACGTTTTAATTAGCGAAAATAGACATATGTCTCTAATCAGGAACTTGTTAAGCATTGTCGAAAACCTCTAAATCAATATATATATATATATATATATATATTTTTATAGCTTAACAGATTTGTTAAAAGAGTCGTGAAAGTTACACTTATGCCGTTTATGAGGTGATATACGGTCAGGGGACATATTCTAGGGGTTAATTATAACGATCAGACGGCTAATTAATTAAGATTCGTTAAATAACTTTTTAAATTATGAAAAAAGACATATGGTTCCAATTAGAAACTTGCTCAGCGTCATCTGAAAGCCTAGATCAGTCATTTTCAGAAAGACTGAGCGCGTGAGAGGCGTAGTAGTGCACTAAAGTTACCACTCGTGGAGCAGGTACAAAGCTAGCGGTTGCGGTAGGCGCCCGCGCGATTTTCGCGTCTCTTATCTAGCCCCAGCTTGTACCTGCTCCACGAGTGGTAACTGTACTGCAATACTACGCTTCTACGCGCCGAAAGTCTTTCTGAAAGTGACCGATTTATGGTTTTCGATGACGCTGAGCAAGTCTCAATTGCAATCATATGTCTATTTTTAATAATTAAAAAGTTAATTAACAAATTTTAATTAATTAGCCGACTGATCGTTACGATTAACCCCGATAATATGTCCCCCTGGCCGTATAAATCACCTCCACAAGTGGCATAAGTGCAACTTTCACGGCTTTTTTAAACAAACCTGTTAAGCTATAAAAAATATATTATATATATATATATATATATATATATATATATATATATATATATATATATATATATATATATATATATATATCATCCGCGTTCCGCCAGTAGTGGCGGAACGCGGATGATTAGACCATTATCGCGTTCCGCAACTGTAGCTTTGCGCCTGCTTCACGAGTGGTAACTTTGGCGCGCCCCTGAGTTTTCCACGAGCTTCAAGTCGTTCTAAAAAGAGTTGATTTAGTGGTTTTCGATGATGCTCTCTAAGTTTTTTCAATTAGAACCATATGTTTATTTCCACTAATTAAAAGGTTAATTAACGAATTTTAATTAATTAGCCGACTTATCGCAACGATTAGCCACCCACATAATGTACCCCTGGCCGTATAACTCACCTGCACAAACCGTATCAGTGCATCTTTTACGGATTTTTTAAAATAAATCTGTTCGAATTAAAAATGAACACCCGCTATATATATATATATATATACTTGAACAAGAGGGAAAAGAGTGATTATTGAATTTATGAATGCCGGTGGATGTGCCAGACGACATATCCACCGGCAGCGGACTCCCAGCGTCTGTAGGGAACGTTTTCCTGAAGGAACAACGAGTCCCATTGCACAAGGTAGCTCCTGAGGGTGGGAGACAAGGTTGACACGTCTTGAGATTGGGGTCTGCTGTTCTCCATCTTCCATTGAACTAGTGGGCCGATGTCTGTATCGTCAAGGCGAACAGCACGGAGGTTTTCCGCCGACCATGCTTCGTTGTTGCAAGGACGATTTCCCAGAGCGTTGAGCGAGTTAAAGCTGTGTTTTGTAATACAAAGTCACGGTTTGCACGACTTCTCATCGCACGGACGGCGCGAAAGACCGTCATCACTCCAGCTCCAGCTTCGTCAGATGATCGACGAATATTTTGCCAAAGACAACGATATCGTCAAGATATACGAGACAAACTGTGCGCATGATATCGTGCGAGATGGATTCCATTCGTCTCTGAAATGTAGCCTGAGCATTACAGAGTCCTAATGACATCACTCTAAATTGATACGAGCCGTTACCTGTTCACACAGAGGTTCGGGCGAGTTGGTTGCTCATGATCTACAGGGTGAACAGCGCACCAGCAAAACGAGTACACATGTTGCCTCCGGAGGTCAAGGCCCTATTCGGAGGCTTCACACCATCCGTAGGACATGGAAAGAGAATCTGTAAAATCCTTCAAGCCGAGTGGCATCGTCAGCAGCGCTGTGTAAGTGTCTCTTTCTTTTGTATGTGTGTTGACTCGAGTGACTGTTTTGCTGGTGCGCTGTTCCCCTGTAGAGCCGTTACCTTTGGCGAAGGCAGTTTTCTCGAGATCCACCGGGTGAACTGGAATCTGCCGATAGGCACCCTTTCAGGTCAAGCGTGGAGAACCACGTGCAGCCTGACAGAACGTTCAAGATGTCGCCGATTCGCGGTAAAAAAATGAGTATTTTTAGTGACATCATTGCGTCGTGGGTTGTCTACGCAGAAGCGTGTTGACCCGTCACTTGTATTTACTAGTGTGAGTGCAGAAGACCGCAAAAACATGCGATTCATTCCCGCCCTGTTGTAGAGCCGTCTTGACCAGGTTGTTGACACATGGCCGCTGCTCTAAAGGGACGCGTGTGGGTGGCTGCCGAAGAGAGCTTGCTTCTACTGTTGCTATTTGTATGTTGCTGTTGACGTCAGGTCCAAATCAGCGTCGCCTGTACTAGAAAGTGCTGAGTACGAGGATGATTCAATAAATAAGGTGAATTTTTTTGTATAAGGACTTCTAATACAGATAGAAGCTTACTTTTTTTTATTTTTCTACGTAGTCTCCCAGCACTGTCACACACTTTTCCCATCTGTGCACAAGCTTCCGTATTCCCTCAGCGTAAAAATCTTTAGACTGATGTCTCAGCCAGTCGCTCACAACACTTTTGACTTCATCGTCACTTTCAAACTTCGTGCCTCTCGTGAACGCTTTTAGCCCACTTGTAGACATTTTTTTGGCTGAAACATGTGGCACCATACACAGTTGACATTCTCCTATGAATTTCAACGGGTTTGCACCCTTCAGCAACCAAAAACTTGATAACTGACCGCTGTTCAATCCTGGAGCATGCTTCTTGGTCGGCCATCTTTGTTACTCGGTAAAATTCTCACAGTTGTTTTTTGTAATCTGCATAAGAAATTAAATACATGTGGAAAAGTAGTAAAACAATAAAAATAACAAAAAAGTAAGCTTCTATCTGTATTAGAAGTCCTTATACAAAAAAATTCACCTTATTTATTGAATCACCCTCGTATCTTTCGAGTGGCTGGCAAAGCCTACCAGGGCCTAATTTATCTAGGTTGAGAGACGCGACCTCGTCGAGTGGTACCAGGTGTTCTGCTAAGTTGGTAGATAGCACGTGGAGATCAAGGTACAGAGAAGTAGAATTGACATTGACCGCACTGTTGCAGACTACCTTTCTTTTGGCATCTCTCAAGGGCCGGTTCCTAGATGCAGCAGCCCAGTATCGAAGTCAAGCACACACTTGCGTGCTTTGAGAAAATCTACGCAAAAAATGCACTGCTCCTCAACAGCCGCAACAATAAGAGGCACTTCAACTTAAAGCTTTTTCACAGTGAAAGGCACGGTTGCGCAACCCATGACAGCCACCATGTCCTCTGTATTGATTTGGAGAACGCCACTTTCGGAGTTTGGTGAGACGACTCGGTTCGCCTTCAGCAAAACTTCCGGGAGGATTACGGAGGTTGTTGTCATACTATCGACAAGTTCGAGCACTGGCATACCGTCGACGGCGCCCTGGGTGTAGAGGGAAATAAAGGTTAAAGCCGAATTACGAGTGAACATCATTATTGTTGTCGAATTCCTGCTCTCATGGCAAATGTCATGCCTCGGGCATTATGCGCGCGATTGACCTTGCGGGTGGCCATTCCAGTAAATATAAGCTGGAGGAGCCTGCTTCCTTGCAGTGAGACTCTCAGATTGCAGACACGTAAATCGAGATGACTGTTGACCGGCTTGTACAGTGGCCCAATGTTTAAATAATATCAAGTGAGCGTCAACCGCCGTGCCGACCAACGCAGTGCCGCGGAGGCGTGCGGCATTACGGGAGCGATTAGGGCGTGCGCACAAAGCTCTTTCCGGTCCGAGCGTCGTCTGCTAGGCTATTCCGTTGACCGCACACAACCCCTCCTCCTTATCTGCTGGCATAGCTTACCGCCTTTAAGCAAAGGTCTGAACAGCGCTTGCTTGTGTGATACTGCTCAAGCGTAGCATAAACCCCGCGTCAATGCGCCACTGTTTATGCCACGCAAGTCGAGTATCACGCCAGCGCGCGCTCTTCAGACATTTGCTCTATAACGAACAGATAAAAGAAGCAGAGAGAGAGAAAGAGAAGTGGGCGTTGGATTAACAATTATGTCAATCAGCGCCCTGCGCTCCCTTGCGACGGAGCAGGGGCTGTGTTCGGTCAACGCAATAGCCTTGCAGACGACGCTCGCACCGGAAAGAGCTTTATGCGCATGCACGTAATCTCTCGCACCCCTCCGCGGCACGGCGCTGGCCGGCCCGGCGGTCGACGTGCTAGACGGGTGTGCTAGACGAAGTGTATCCTGCACCTCAACAGACGAGATGGAATCAATAAATGCCATGGTGGTGACAGCCTCGATTGTTTATTGTGGGCAGCCAGGAAACGCAAAACGTGCGAGGCGCTCAATGTTGTCGTAGAGATGTGAGACTGTCTCTTCTGGAGACTGACGGCGGCTGCGAAGTTGCGCATAATGCAGGCGCCGGATCGGCCCTTTTCCTGAAGCGCTGGTCCAGTGCTGCGGCCAAGCACGGGTATGATTGTAGAGCTTGACGTGACAAATGAGGTATTAGATTCAACGTTAACCTAGAAAGATGGGTGGCTAAGGCCTTTTCAGCCTCTGCCCAATTCTTCGCGACCGTGATGATGTCGAATTGCGAAATATAAGGCCCCCAAGGAGCGCTTTTGTCGTATTTGGAGTGTCTAAGGCACAGCCATGGAAGTCCCAATCGGTTCTGGACTGACACGTTAACAGGACTTGCTTCTCGGGTCCATTAAGTTAGCCCTGAAGGCGCTGCAGACCGTTCGGTGACGAAGGCCATCAAGTCCTCAAAGTGTGACACTTCGCTTTGCAAGAGCTAGTTATCTTGCCAAGAATGTGAGGCTTTGGCTTGCTCCAGGTGGTTTGAGAAAAGTGCCAAGAGTTAATAATCAGGCGGGTTCCAAGCTGCCGGATTTCCACTGCTGCTGGTACTCGCCATGCGGTCCCCTCCAGGAGTGGAGACAGGTTCCATCCTCGGAAGAAGGGATCTACAGGGACACAGACCCCACTTCTCACACCAAGTGAAGCGTTTTTCGCTTACAAAACTTTTCATGTCAGACCAGGCGTCCGCTTTTCGATCCTGCCGCGTGCTCGCACCCTGTGCGTCTCTCCTTATCGTCTTCCTCGCTACAATATATATATATGAAGTTATAAACTCGCACTTCGAAGCGTTGTTGGTGTTTTAAAGCCTTCAGTAAGTCGACGCTTCGGCCTCAGTTAGACCTTCTTCAAGACTGGTTGCATTTTATTTTTTTTAGATTTACGCTTTGCTGCTGGTTCTTCGGCTCATTACGTGGCATCTTTGGCTCAAAGACTGGCACGTTTTCTATTATGTGGCGAGCCCAAGGAAAGCTATAGACACGACAAACAAAAAACACAATCTGGCATTTATTCAACGCTCTGCAGCAAAACAATATTAGGGCCAAGTTTGGTCCCTCTAGGATTGCCAAGTTTGTCCAAGTTAGACTTTTCTCTGACGTCATACCTTGACGTGTACGCATATCGGTTGGTCTTCTGGTGATGTGCGTGCGTGTGTAGAACTGTTTACATTTCCTCTTTAACCTACTTTTTTCATCTGTTTTCATACACTCGCTCTTGACTGCGTGAGCACCGACCTCTTGCCACTGCAAACACGCCTGTCGCTTCCCGACAGGTAAATAAATTGAGTGCAGTGACAAACAGGAAAATTTTAAAACAGTTTTAATGTGATAGCACTATTAAAACACTACTCAAGATTTTTGCCTATGTATATTCTGACCTCGTATATTTTTCCCCGATAAATTCAGCGGAAACTTTTCGCCACGTGACCTATGTACCAATTCAGTTTCCCCGCAATATTTAGCGGAAAATTTATGTCAGGTGACCTATGCACGCAATTCAGTTTCCTCGATAAATTTAGGACAAAATTTACGTAACTTGACCTATGCACCAATTGAGGTTCCCCGCTAAATTTAGCGGGAAAACGAACACCAGCCCGTATGTGCAACGATAAATTCTAGTCGCATTCAAAGATAATCACCCCTGTGGTTTCTACAAGTTTGCCTCCACCATCAGTTTTTCATGCATTAATAAACACTGTCAAACACATACCTTCTGCTCGTGGCGACCTCTGCGACATTTTGCGTATCACTCTCAATTTACACACTAAGTAAGAAAAGGGGAAAAAGCTAGCAAAGGCGCGTTTTCCTCTCTTCTAAGCAGCGTTTTGTCTAAATCAGGCAGGTTTTCCTGCCGCCGTCTAAGCAACGTTATGTCTAAATCAGGCAGGTTTCTCCTGCCGGTTGCCTTCGCATGGCGAAAATAATCCCTGGAGAAAGGGGACAAGAGGGACAAAGGACAAACACAAATCTCCAAACACAGCTGGGTGACTGGTGAGCGACTGAAAAAATCCGCCTGGTCCGGGTATCGAACCCGGGACCTCTCCATTACAGGTGGAGCGCTCTACCAACTGAGGCTAACCAGGGGTTAGACGTCAGTAGAGCAAACGGGTTTTATCAGCTGCCACCAGTCTAACACCAACAAGGGTGAAGCTTGCAATTTAAGGTTATGATTATAATGCAATTAAATGCAAAGGTACAAGCGAGCTGGACAAGAATGACGAAAATAATCCCTGGAGAAAGGGGACAAGAGGGTCCCCTTTCTCCAGGGATAAAACCTGTTTGCTCTACTGACGTCTAACCCCTGGTTAGCTCAGTTGGCAGAGCGCTCCACCTGTAATGGAGAGGTCCCGGGTTCGATACCCGGACCAGGCGGATTTTTTCAGTCGCTCACCAGTCACCCAGCTGTGTTTGGAGATTTGTGTTTGTCCTTTGTCCCTCTTGTCCCCTTTCTCCAGGGATTATTTTCGCCATTCTTGTCCAGCTCGCTTGCACCTTTGCATTTAATTGCATTATAATCATGCCTTCGCATCTTCTACGCTACGCTTGGTTCTTACCGCGTGCCAACAAACGATAAACGTGGTTTTGTATCTCTATGTGTCCCGAACATCGCCATGGCAGCGTCGTGCATTGCGAACGAAGTCTAGAATTGTCACCGATGGCTCCATGTGTTACGTACCAGTTGCGTAACAGAAAGACGAAATTATGTATAAGGTCGCAGGTTGGCATTCTGCTTTACATAGAAGGGTTTATAAAGCCATTTGAGCGATTATGACGAAATCGCTCGACCGGCAAATATTGACACCAAAAACCTGGTTGGAAAAGTAGCTCCTATACTATAGAGACCGATGTAACTGTCGCCTGCAATACCTGTTGTCCCCTCCCCGAAAGAGATTTGGCTCTCTGGGGAAGGGTTGAATATGCTTGAAATTTGACGGAAAGGAAGCACGTACAAATATTGACAGTTTGGAATATTGACAATCGAGAGTCTTAGGGAACCAAAACAATATACGATCGACAGACAATTAACGAATTATACTCTCTATTGGGCGTGTTGACCGATCGTGCACCTTGATACGGCTTTGGGGGAACTGTTTTGCAGACCATCAGTACATGTCGCGCCCTCTGGCAACGGAAACTTGCATCGGCCTCATTAGAAAAGACAGATTTGCGTGTGTGAGTGTATGCGGGGATTACGAATCGCAGAAACTAAACTCAATAAAATTTACACCTCGAAAACATGAAGAACCTAACTGGGTATATCTACTCATAGTTCGTCTCGTTGTTTTACTGAAATGAATTCGCTTCCATGATACAACCCCTCGAACTCCACGGCGTGCCGCCACTGGCACTGTGAAGTTCCAAAATGTTCGTCTGCCAAAAAGCAGACCCGCTTTCCGGCAACACTGGAGCTCGATCTTTTCGAGGACGACTCGGAGTTGGCTCTACGCGGAGCGCAAGTTCGTTCGCTTCTTTTGCAGAGGTTGTAGTGACGTCAGAACGCCGAGCTCTGATTGGCTCTGATTGAAGGATAGTGGGTAGGCCTCAAGGCAGCTTGCTTCGAGGTTACCCACTATCCTTCAGTCAGAAGCAATCAGAACTCGGCGTCGTTCTGACGTCACCACAACCTCTGTGCAAGAAGCAGACGACTTGCTCTGCGCATTCGGCGAAAAGAATTTAGAAAATTTTATTTTGCAGACCGCAGCAGCAGCAGCAGCAATCCCCGCTGATGGAAGCAGAAACGCAGCAGCAACAGCCGAGTCGATCGGGCGGCGGGCTACATTAACATACACGTTTCACCATGGCTAGACACGACAAGAAACGCACACACGCTAGCAAATACCCACAACAGTACACGATCTGGCAGTGGAACTGCCGGGGTTACAGGAGGAAGCGGGGCAATCTCCAGCAATTCGTACGCAGCCGCGAGAAGAAGCCGGACGTGATCCTGTTACAGGAGACAAACGCTCCGGTCAAACTCGCGGGGTACAAAGCAATAGATGCGGCCGGGACTAGGGAGGGGCAGAGAAAGAGACTTGGCCGGGCGGTGGCGGCGGGGCGACGGGGGCGGCGAGCGCCGCTGTCGTCGCCGGCGCCGCCTCCTCCTCCGCCGCCGGCCGCCGCCGTGCTCGTTCGGCGCAACGTAACAGTGGCGCAGCGCGAACTTGAAGGGGTTAAGATACCGCACGTGTTCGCAGAGCTAATTCCGAGGAGTGGTCAGGGATTGTTCGTCCTGAACGTATACAGCAAACCCTCGCTGCAGCACCGATTCGGGGAGCTATTCCGCAGGGCGCGTGCAGTCGCCGGCGATGGGCCGCTACTCATCGCGGGCGACTTCAACGCGCCTCACGCGGCCTGGGGATACGGACGAGAAACGCCCAAGGGCAAGCGCCTGTGGGAGGACTCGCAAGACCAGGGACTGGAATTTATCGCGAACCCTGCTGACCCCACGCGCAGGGGTAACAGTGCATGCGTCGACACGCTACCGGACCTTGCGTTCGTAGTGAATGTAGCCGCCGCGCAGTGGCAGAACATGCAGGAGGATCTAGGAAGCGATCACTCGCTGATCGAAATTCGAATAGACACGGGGCAGCACGATCGCGGGTCTCGCTCCGACGGCGACAGGAAGGCGATGGGACGTAGGCTCCGAATCGTGGAATGGGACGCGTTCCGTAAAACGCGCAAGGAACGCGAGCGAGGCGACGGGCCGATTATGAACATTGATGAATGGACTGAGACGCTTAGAAGAGACGTGGACGCGGCAACACGCGAGGTCCCGCCCGAGGCGAACCTCGAGGTGATCGACAGCAGACTCCTGCACATGTGGGAGGCCAAGCGGGCCCTCTTAGAGAGGTGGAGACGTCAAAGACACAATAAAATCCTACGTAGACGCATAGCCAAACTAGACAGGGACATAGAAGAACATGCCTTCCAGGTGTGCCGCGCGCAATGGGAGGAGACGTGCAACGGCCTAGAGACTCAATTGAGCGGCGCTAGCGCTTGGCGCCTCTTCCGGCACCTGCTGGATCCGGAGGAAACCAGGACCGCCCAGGGGCACAAGATTCGCAGACTCGTACGCGACTTTGGGGGCACGCCAGACGACTTTCTCGAGGCCGTGCGCGAACGTTACTTTAGAGCGGGCGGAAGGGTCCAGCACCCTGCGTACGACGGAGCCGAAAACGAAACGCTAGACGCGGAGTTTAGCGAAGCGGAAATCAGGGCGGTTTTAAGCGGTCTCAATACCAGGTCGGCGCCCGGCCCGGACCGGGTGACCAACAAGACGCTTCGAAACCTGGACGACGAGTCGGTTGCGCGGCTCACGGCCTACGTTAACGAGTGCTGGCGCGAGGGCTCTCTCCCCGACGCCTGGAAAAGGGCCCGCGTGGTCATGATTCATAAACCGGGCAAGCAGGTGACGATAGATAACCTAAGACCGATCTCGCTCACGTCCTGCGTGGGGAAAGTCATGGAACACGCGGTCCTGACTCGTGTGACCGATTATCTTGAAGACGGCGACGTCTTCCCGCACACGATGCTGGGATTCCGTCGCAACCTCTCCACGCAGGACGTGATGCTGCAGCTCAAACACCAGATTATAGACGATACTTCCAGTTCCACCAAGGCGATTCTCGGTCTGGATCTCAAAAAAGCTTTCGACAACGTTGAGCACGCGGCGATTCTCGACCGCGTCCGATCGCTGGGACTAGGCCTAAGAACGTACAACTACGTACGCGACTTCCTCACAGGCAGGCGCGCGAGTGTCGTCGTCGGCGACGTGGAATCCCCGGAATTCGAGACGGGCCCGACTGGCACGCCACAGGGCTCCGTCGTGTCGCCTATGTTGTTTAATTTGGTCCTTCTCGGGCTCCCCGCGAAGCTAGCAGAAATAGAGGGGCTGCGTCACAGCCTCTACGCGGACGACATCACCCTCTGGGTCCCCGGAGGAGGATGCGACGGCCACGTGGAAACAACTCTGCAGGCAGGCGTGGACGCGGTCCAGGAGTACTTGCGGGGTACTGGCCTCGAGTGCTCGGCGGCCAAGTCCGAGCTCTTACTCTACAGACCCACAAGCAGGGGCCGCAAAACCCTCCTCCCCGAGGGTGGGGGGCGATCGGAAATTCGAGTAGTAACGGCGGACGGGGTTCCCGTACCGCGCGTAGACCAGATCAGGGTATTGGGACTGCACCTGCAGTCCAACGGTCACAACGGCGAGGCAGTGCGAAGACTCGGGCGTTCGGTAGACGACACGATCAGGCTCCTCCGCCGCATAGCAAACAGACGCAGCGGTATGCGGGAACACTGCGCGATCCGTCTCGTACAGGCGTACGCGATCAGTCGCATAACATACGTGGCCCCTTACCTAAAATGGCTGGCGTCTGAAAGAAACAAAGTCGAGTGCATGATACGTAAGGCGTTTAAGAGGGCGGTCGGCGTCCCCGTCAACGCGAGCACGGACAGGTTCCTCGAGCTGGGCCTGCACAACACCCTGAGCGAACTAATCGAGGCGCACGACGTGGCGCAGTACGAGCGACTGTCTAAGTCCAAGACGGGCCGGCGCATCCTCGAGTCGCTCGGCATAACGTACCACACTCAATGCGGGGAGAAGACGGCGGTTCCGACCTCTGTCCGCGGCCGCCTGATCGTCCCGCCGCTCCCCAAGAACATGAACCCGACGCACCACGTCGGGCGCCGCAACAGACGAGCGAGAGACCTTCAGAGGAGGTTTGGCAACAGCGACGAGGCAGTGTACGTGGACGCCGCGCGATACGGAGAGAGAAGGCGCGCGCACGCGATCGCGGTTGTAAATCGAACTGGCAATTGCATCGCGAGCGCCACGGTGCGCACAGGACACACGGAGGCGGCCGAAGAGGCCGCGATAGCCCTTGCACTGGTCGCGGCGCCTGGCGCCGCAGTCGTGATCAGCGACTCGCAGGCGGCCGTCCGCGGCTTTGCACGCGGCCGAGTCTCGCAAGAAGCGGCCCGCATACTTCAAACTCGCTATGGCGACGGGAACAGAGGCGAGCCTCGAGAAACGACGTCGTCGACGTCGTCGTCCTCGCATTCCCAATCCGAAAACGCGATGGTCTTCCTCCTGTGGACCCCGGCCCACGCCGGCGTCCCGCTTGCGGGCAACGAGGCGGCCCACGCCGCGGCTCGAGGTCTCACTCGCCGAGCCGCGGCCGATTTGGTGGCCGCCTCCGCCCCCGAGAGCGGAGCGGTGGCGACGACGGGGGAGGACGTAACAACAGAACAGCAACAACAACCGGAATGGTCGTTGCTTTTTATCGCCTCTTTGAGCTATAATGTGCATGTACACCTAAAAATGTCTGCAATAAAGTTTTAATAATGTTTTGAACTGCATTTTGTCTATGGTTCACAGTCATTTGGGCGTCTAAAGGGTTGATGGGCTAAAGGGTCTGACTGGTTGAAGGGCTGTGGGGCTAAGGGTTTTTCTATGGGGTATCTGAAGGGTTTTTCTGAGGGTAGTTTTGAAGGGTTTTGAAGGCCTGTGAGGTCCCATAATCGTTCAAGGCTGACGGGCCTTAGAAATATTTTCAATAGGGCAAGACATCTAGAAAATGAAAATGGTTGTGAGGGAGCCACTTAGGGTGGCCAGGCAGCGACAAGGATATAGAAAAGAAGGTTAATGGTTGTGTCGAATGTCAAGTTTATCGGACACCACCGAGATCAGTACAGCAGGTTCCGTGGCCTTTCCCAAAAAAACTCCTGGACACTTATTCATATTGATATTGGGGGGGGGGGGGGCAGTTATAGAGCACCTACTTTTTGGTTCTGGTTGATGCCTTCTCCAAATGGGTGTAGGTGCATCGTGGGCCCACACCATCGGCAAAAGCCAGGGTACAATGCTTGCGAACCGTTTTTGCACCGCATGGGCTACCTGATATCGTAGTCATCGATAACGGGCCGGTATACATCAGTGATGAATTCAAGGAATTACTGGCAAGAAATAAAGCTCGAGACACGAATATTCCACCGTATTACCCGGCTGCTGAAAGGGTGGCACAGAAAATCAAAGAGAAGCTTAAGGAAGCGGTACCATGCGATTTTGAGCTTAAAATACAAAAAAATCCTGTTTAAATAACAGGACTACGCCACGCCACTTGACAGGACGAACGGCAGCGGAGCTGTTGGTGCGGCGACATCTGAAGACTGCCCTGGACCAGCTACACCCCGACCTACGAGTGACGGTGGGGTTCAAGCAACTGTAGCAGAAGGAGCAATCAGACCGATCGGCAAGAAAGGACAGATCAATAAGAAAGCACGGGAGCACGTGAACGTTGTGTAATCGAAAACTTTGTTGTTTATTAATGAACAGTGATAATAACACACATTGGTACAAACTTTAAAACTTGGGTGCGAGCCGGATGCCCATCCGACCGCCTCGATGGTCTCGGTAGCAACACAATATGGCGGATACTGCAAAAAAGGGTGATGTCCATCACGCTAATGCTGACGCCAACACGTGCCCCCGTGCCCACTGCCGCGACAATGCCGGATGCCGAGGTATTAACAATAATAATAGTTTATTTTTATTTTTTCATTTCAAAACGATAAAGGTTAAAAAGGGGGCAAAAAGCTGCTACGGCAGCTTGACGAGGCCCTATTTCCCATACACATCTTGGCGGACAAAACAGTGCAAAAAAATACACTCGGCCCAAAAAGTCAAATATACAACAGCTCACCACTACCCTCTGTAGGCAGGAAGAAGAAGAAAACGACATATCCACTCCAGCAGCTGTGACTGCGCGGGGTTGTTGATAGCTTGCCTGACTTGCCCGAATCTCTGACGATGGAAATAGCCCTCGTGGATGAATTGCAGTGGTCGAGATGCCAGTATAGCAGTCCGTGACATTGTAGACTGCACTCTATGGCGAAGCAAATTTGAGGAAGATGCACGCAAGCGAGAGCTCTAACACGGTAAACATTAGAAAGTTTTAGAATAGGGGACCCTGTCATGGCTCTGTGGAGGGAAGAACGTGAACGACGAAGTGACGGGTGCTAAAAATAGGCGTTAAATGCACGATCCGCGACGTTCAGCAGCTGATTAGAGAAACTTGACGGCTGTGTCCCGATATCATCGACCTGAACCAGAACCTGCCGCTACGCACAGTGTGGAGGGGAACAGAGGAGGCGTAAGTATCTACGCCATCTCAACACCGTCCCAGGGGGGCTATGTTGCACGTTTTGGACTCCCATGAGACTAGGGAGAAGGAAGTGACGTAGGTGTGAATGAACCTATGTTAGCAACACCACGCATCGCGGAAACTCACCGTCATCAGCGACTCCACCAATCAACATCCAAAGAGCGTTGTTGACGTCACTTCCTTCTTCCTAGTCTCCTGGGAGTCCAAAACGTGCAACATAGCCCCCTGGACCGAGCGTCTACAGAAGCCAGGAACCGAGCCTCGTCACAACATATGCCGGTGAATCTCTAGGCCGATAGCCCCGTAGTTTGAACTGCGTCTTCCTTTCTGAGGACTTTACTTGTAATCGTTATTACTCTTATTCTTCCAGACTGATATTTTTTTGTCTGTGCAAATATATATATATCATTTTTTTTTTACTTTCTGTCTCCAGATTCTTTTTTTACCAAAGCCGGACGAGCTTGTGACAGACCCCGACTTTTGGGTTCCCCTAAGAAACTAGGGGAGCCAAACGCAACAAGGTTGGTGTCGGCGGCTTATACAGGGTGATTCAAGGAGACGCCAGGCTCTTTAAATCGACCGCAAAATTCGGTTTCTTAACCTATCGCACTACGATTTTGTGCAGCATTGCCCACAGATGGTGCATTTTTTTTTGTAAAATTTGCACAGAGCGAATTTATCTTAGGAAAAAGTAAAGAAAGAAAAAGTCTTAGCTCCTATGGAAACGCAGCGACGCCACCGGTCTTCAAACAACACGGCGCCGTTTCGCACGGGAGACAAGAGATGGTGCAAGAGGTCGCGACGCCAACTGCCGCCAACGAACGAACATACGACGCCGAGAGCCGGCGTCTTTAGCAGACAAAGAACTGCAGTTCCTTGTTGTTACAGCTCCTCTTTTGTTTCTGCGACTGTCGCCGCCTGCGGAACGCGCGCCGCATTTGAGTCGAAAAGATCGTCTGCTAAACACGCCGGCGTATCGTTCCATGAACGAAATTCACTAGGAGCCATGGAGTAGCGATACGTTGCCATGTCAATAATTACTGCATCTTTTTAGGCTCAGGAACGGTCAGAATTAGGGACGATCGTTAAAAGGGGACGAGCACACCGCCTATTCTTTTGTGACTTGAGCGTGGTAAAGGCAATCGAGAAGCCGGTTGCAAACCATTCATTGGCATTGAAAGTGGCTAATATTGCAGCGACCATGACGAATTTCGGTCCTAAGCGAGCGAGAAAGGGCGCCGCCATGTTTAAGCTGACGCAACCCGGCCCCAAGCAAAATAGTGGCCCCACTCTATTTCTCGAATTTTGCGTTGAGGGCGAGCGCCAACCCAAAACCCGAGACGGAGTTTGGGTTCCGCGCAAGGGCGATGGTGACCCCTTTTCTTTGGGGTCCCCAAGCTTTGGGGACCCCAATTCTAAAACTCACTATTGTTGTTTCAGCCGTGACAGTCGTCAACGTGCTTCCATGCCCACTGCCTGGAGAGGAGAGCATGCCGGGGTTTCGTATGTAGAAAGACGGGGGTGTCACTGCGCAGCTTGTTGGCGAGACATCCGCTCCGGTACTGGTGACCGTGGGGGTTGTGGATAGCTTGCCTGGGGTGCCAAACGTGCTGACGATGAAAACGACACTCATGGATGACTTGCAGCGGTCGAGTTGCCGATGTAGCAATCCCTGATGTTGGGACACGTTGCTTATGTTGCTCAAACCACTTCAGAGTTTGTCACTCTTAAAGTTTTTATTACCTAGAACAACTACCAGGCGCTATGGAAACCATTAAAAGTGTCATGGTACATCTTACTTGTTTTATAACAGCCTGTTAGAGTGTGTCTCCACGCTTAAAAAGAAGTAACGGCGGAATCAACTGGATAAATACATTAAAGCGTAAGTACAGCACTAAATAGATGAAAGGTCAGTGAATAGTAATTGTTTAAAAAACAGCGCTGAGTTTGTCAGGAACCAACTAAATATAAAAACTGAAAATATCTTACAATTAGTGCAAGACGCTTCGTGTAAAAAACGCGGAATGCTTTCAAGACTTAAAAAAAGGGTTCGTATTTGAATCGCATAAAACTAATCTTTCAAATTTTTGTTCACATAAAGAAGATTGCATTGCGTTAGCTCATTAAAGAAGCAATCAAATTAGAGAAATATTACGTTAAAGGTCACATTTCCTAATTTAATTACCTCAATATCAGCTACATATAAAAAAACTCTAGTTATACTGCGTTGCACGCTTCTATCAAAGACCGTATATTCTCTTTAATCAATAAACACAACAAAATGTACCTTCATTATTAGCAAAAAAAATTGAATCTAGATTTATATAAAAGATATCTCGAAGGAACCCTCATTGTGTGCTTCCACCAATAAGCGTATGTTTTTTTTTGTCTATTCAATAAAAGAAAAAGAACATAGTTCGTATACTAAGGTCAAGAACAAAAAAACAAGATATATACGGAACAATTGTTTTTCCTCTGATCTATTCGCAACCGGCCGTCTATATATTGTCTCTAGCTCACCAAAAACTTTAAACTTCCAAGTAACATATTCTCGCCACTCTCGTGTTGATTGGCTCTCCAGACTTCTCGCGACCCTTTGAGCGGAAGGTTAACTAGATGAAAGCCCTATAGGCATAAAATTGAAAAGGAAAAGAAAGCTACTAAGGTCTAGATTAAAAACGTATCCGGTCAATGATAGAATCGAAATTCTTGAGAGGCTTACTGTCTTTCTCTCTCTGTATTTCTTTTTAAGAAAACCGAAACATTGAAATGGCGAAAACTTTAGTACGTCGAGTATTATTCTTTAAGAATAGTTTTATATCTCTCCCATAGCAGTATAAACTTAGTTCGCTGGAAATAACAGGACAAAAAAGTAAAAGATGGTCGGAGCGCATAACAAATGAAGGAGAATTTGTAAAGTCAAATCACTTAAGAAACGGCCCGACCGTATTGGGTTCTGAATACTTTCCTCGCTGTTTCTTTTGATAAAACCCGTGGATTGTTCACCGATATTTTAGAATTCTACTTTTTAAGATAACAATTGCCATTTAGCGAGGAAAATAATGTTTTTTTTATATATCTCTTATTGTAATCATCTACCGCTAGTCGAATATTTAATTTGATTTGGCGAGAGTAAAATAATACACTCAGCCCCGCACGGATCAACAAGCGCACAGCGAGCGGATTGAAAAACCCAATCGAAGCTCAGAAGAAAATAAAGATATCGAAAACCCCAGGCAAAAAAAAGCAGCTTATTGATGTACGTTCCGTATAAATCATATATAGAAGCAGCAAACCTCGAATTGGAGTGTAAAAAAAAAAAGAACGGAAGAAATGTTTGAAGGACGACTTCAGAAATTCGAGGATTATGTTTTGAGGGACGAGGTGCAACAGCGGATCGGACGGAACCAAAATCGATAATAAATTTCAACTCCAAAGCCGGATTGAATTCGGAGTGGAACGTGAGCATTGTTAGACAACTTTTGTTGTCTTGCCTACGTTTATATTTTATTATTTAGGTTATAATAACCTCGCAAACTCAGATCGTTTCATCTTTGTCCTCCGAGCCAACTTTTCTTGAAGGTACGAGGTGAAGGTATTACTGTTTCTCTAGATTCTTTCTGCCTTGCTGATTGTTTTATTGTTTCTATGTTTAACTGTGGTCCGGGAACTTAACTGTACTTAAGCCAGTCCTTGTGTTCGTTCGGCGTATGTCGGTGTTTTTGGTTTGTTTCTCCTTGGTATCGTGCTTTACTTTGTTTTTGACAGGGGCTTGCTCTTAATGAGAAACATGACGGTGAATTTGACTACTTTCTTCAACCTTCTATTACTTCTGCGGTCTCCGCGTAAGGTTCATGGTCTCTAAACTTGTCGATGAATTCAAAAAATGATATCTAAAATTCGCGTTATACCATTTCGTCCAGATCAAAGTTTCTTTAAATTGAGCAGGTATGTACGCTTATAGAGTTATTATATTGTACGCTGAAGGATTAGCTGACGATAGTGTCTATAGGACTTTCGGTTTTAAAACAAACCAGTCAGCAACCCTTCCTCTTTGCGGTTGTCCTGTGCATTCCTATCGGAAAACACGCGTGCGCTTTGGCTTGTGGCTAGAGAATAACAGGAATCACATTCGTTACTTGAGCCAGATAACTGCCATTCAGACCACATTCAACAACAAGAGATGTACAAAGATGACAGCTAACAGAGGTAAGTTAGAGGACCAATCCTCGCTACTCGATTTGTTTTAAAATATTTTTGGCATGTACCGCAGTTCTCTGTGTTCCAAGGGAATTACATAGATACTTTCTGGAATTTTCGAGGCGGCAATAACGCGGGCCGGCATGTGTTTCGGCGTCTACATTAGCTGTCCTAATAGGTCAGCTTTATCGCTAGCACGTAATATCAGGGCTGGGTTAGTTGACATAAGTCGAGACAAGATTTTGACTTGGAAGCTTGGCAAGTATGCCTTACCAAGGCTAGTGGACGAGCAGAATAGATCAAATCGACCAGGTGTCGCTCATCTCGTTTAGCGTAGATTCATGTATATTTAAAACACATGTTTGCATTTCCAAGGCGTTTTGGCCCAAAGTCACCTTTAAGCAAGATAAAATTTACCTATCTTTAGAAACACCGTGCCTATCCCGTCGCTAACTGTGCAAGGACCTGCTGACAATAATCTTCCGACTGAAGCATTGTCATCAAGGACAAGTCAAGAAAATTTCCCAGAATCTAATGTAAACCATGCAGAAGCATAGGCGCCTATCCAGAAAAGTATTAAGTTTGAAGGGGCAAATCGAAAGCATGAAAGCTCAAAATGCTGCACTGAAGGAAGAAACCTTGATGGAGAAAATTGCAATGCTACTCCAAAAGCAGAAGGAAAGTGCGCGACATCACCTCACAGCAGCAAGAAAAAAAAAAGCACAAAAAAGATGTGTTTCACAAGTAAAAGGTGCTGGGGTGCATAGTAACGTAGCTGAAAATTCCAAAGCCATACAACACATAAGAAGGCACAATATTCTCGTTTTTTCAGGCAACACAATGCTGAATAAATACACTCCGGCGAACAAGGAGGCCGTTAATTTCAGCAAGAAAATGCTGTAAACCTTAATAGAAAAGATGAACACAATAATAGCATTCAGGCGTCATGGGAGTCTCTTAATTATCGAAATGAAGCTATTTAAAAATATGTCCCTTGAACAACCTTGGAAACCACAAGGATGACTAGAATTGGGCCCGTTTAACGCAACCCCAGAATGCAAACCTTCAGTGTAAAAATGGGGATAGTTGTCATGTTCCTGTCTTTCCCATGCAAATTCTTAAAAACCTTAGGAGTGTTCGCTTCATATAAAAATGTAAAGGCCGAGCTTCTTTTTTAATTACTGGTCGAGGCCACGATCGTAGCAGAGCAAACAGGACTCTTTGTGGACATTGTGACCCGCGACGGTGCTTTGTAAACAGGAAAATATGGACACTAATGGACATCCATGCTACTAAGGTTACATGGAAGGTCAAGCACTCTGCTGACCCAAAGAGGCGCCTTCATTTCCTTTCGGAATTTCCACATCTAGTGAAGTGCCCCCGAAACTCTACTCAGAAAGGCAGCTTTAACATACCAAGCGAACGGGATCGGCTTTTTACCTTACGCTAATTGAAAGTTGTGTATTGCAGCGGCAGCTATTAAATTTGCAATGAAGAGGGTTTTCAAAGAAGCGTGCTTTTGGAGTTATACGGTTCAGTGTAAAATACCCTTAGCTAGGTTAATGACACGACAGCCATTCGAAGCATCCGAAACGATCGGGGCCCTTTTTATGATCACGAGAGCGCAGCCTGCTCTCGAGCACAAAAGCACGCGCTCGTGCGCAGCGCTCGCAGACTTGCCCGCCGGCTGTGTGCGGGTAGATACATCACACCCCTTCCTCCTTAGACGTGGGCACCGTATCTGTCCGGTGGTCGACGCGCCCAGGAGCTCACCCGCGTCGCGGTTGACGAGGCAGATCCCACTGTTGGTAATGGGCGAACGGAAACGTCGTCGTCTGGGCTGTGCTGTCTAGTTTTTGTTTGTTCTGGACCATTCGCGCCCGAAGGTGTGCCATGGCGTTCATCTAAGCACATGTCCTAAAGTGGTGGTGGTTGCGGCTGTGTCTCCCAGCAGCTCGAATTCAGAGCGCGATGTCGAATATGATTTGCATGTCGTCTGACTTGACCCCGCTCTGTGTCAACCATCCAGGATCGTGGTCCCGCGCGGCGTGCGATGGAGCCCGGCATCCACTTTCGCTCGTTTGGGAACTGTCGAATCCACACGGGTTGTCCACTGACGTAAATTTGTGGATATCGATGTTTTCTTCAGGCAACTGCTTGAAGAGGGATGACTTGAGTCGATCCAGTGCAGAAGGCAATTCTCGGCCGTACATCATCCACACAGGGGTCTTGCCGGTTGTTGCGTGCACTGTCGTGTGTTGCTTGAATAGGAAACGTGACAACACGCACGACAGGTCTTCCCTTCCTTTTTTAGCTAACGCTTGTTTGAGCTCCTGTACCATCCGCTCAGCCTGCCCGTTGGTTGCCGGGTGGTAGGGTGCGCTCGTGACTGCGATGATGTTGTTCATGCGGTAAAACGTCGCAATTTCTTCTGAGATGAACGCAGCCCCGTTGTCTGAACAAACCTTCCTTGGCACTCCAAATGTGGCGAATAATCCTCGCAGCTCCTTGATTACAGCGCTTGATGCCATGCTGCTAACTACTCGCACCTCCAGCCACTTGGTGTATGCGTCTACAACAACCAGAAATACTTTCCCTTCCACTGGACCCGCAAAGTCCATGTGAAGCGTATCCCAGGCTGTTGATGGTCGTTCCCAATTTGTCATCGGTGCTTTAAGCTTGGTTTTCTGGTTTGTTTGACATTGGGTACATTCCGCCGCACACAATTCAATATTTTTGTCGATTCCTGCCCACCACATGTAACTTCTGACACAGGCTTTCATGGCCACGATTTTACGATGTCCTGAGTGTACCAGAGCCAAGGCTCAGGCCGCAGAGACGCTGGTATCACAACACGTGATCCCCATGTTAAACATCCTCGTTGTGTCGCCAGTTCAGTGTCCTTGTTTCTGAATGGTTGAAAGATGTCTTCTTTGAGGCTCCTGAAATTTCCACTCTGAACTGCGTCGTACACACGGGAAAGAGTAGCGTCTTCTTTTGTTTTGTCTGGCTAGTTTCACGACAGTAATCGGTGGCCTGGTCAACGCTTCCAGCATGAGCACATCTCAGGGATGCTGTGGCTCGTCGTCGTTTGCCGGTAAATGCAGTCTGATCAAAGCGTCTGCATTCTGATTCTGTTTTCCTGGTCGGTAAACAATATCGTAGTTATAGGCCGTGAGCTTAACGCACCACCATGCGTGGCGAAATAATGGGCGGAACCGGACTTTGGGTACCTAGAATTCCCACTAGTGATTGATGATCCGTTGTGATGGCAACGTGTCAACCGGAAATGTAGCGGTGGAACCTGCTTGATGCATACACTATTGCTAAACCCTCCTTGTCTAACTGGGAGTAGTTTTCCTCTGCCTTTCCCAATGTTCTAGAAATGAAAGCTACGGGAGATTCGTTTCCGTCTTTGTGTAGGTGCGCCAGTACCGCACTGATGCCGTATGGTGATGCATCACACGACAATACCAGCGGCTTATTATCGTCAAGAGGAGGTAGAACTGTACGTTCTGCTATGGCTTGTTTAAGTTGCAGAAACGCCTGCTGATGTCGTGCACCCCACTGCCATGAAGCGTCTTTCTGTTGTCTTGCAGCACTTTCTGCTCTCAAAGCGAAATCATACGCCTTCTGGAATGTTAGGTCCGGCTCTGCAAATAGTTTTTGCTGAAGGTGTTCGTCCGCAATCCCGCATACGAACCTATCTCGGAGCATCACCTCCAGTGGTAGCATTGTTGTGAACGATGTGGTGACGGCTCACCACCGCTCGCACTGGTGCTGATGCTGGTGCTAGTGCTGACGCTGGTGCTGGCGCTGGTGCTGAGTGTTGCTGGCGCTGGTGCGGTTGTCGGAACTCCAAACTTGCAATCGACGGCGAGCTTCCTTAGTGCCGCAACATAATCACTGATGGACTCGCCTGTCTCCGGGGTTTTCCACTGAAACTTGCTTCTGCTGAATAGCTCGGACGGTTGCGGGACGAAATGGGTGTGCAGCATGCTTATTATGTCGTCGTAAGCCACTTCGCCAGGCTTCTTAGGTGCTACCAATGCTCGCACCGTTTCATAGGTTTCGGCGCCACACAAGGTGAAGAAACGTGCCATCTTCTTCGTAACAACAGTTGCCCCATTCGCTTCAAAGTGAAAGTTCAGTCGTTCCGCCCATGATGACCACCCGGTGCCGTCGAATTCTTCCAGCTTACCCTGTGTAGCTGGCATCGTGAAGGCGTCCGAAGATGCGTAGTCGTTCGTTCACTACTTCGTTGCCAGTGTAAAATAGCCTTAGCTAGGTTAATACCAAGACAGCCATTCGAAGCATCCGAAACGGTCGGGGGCCCTTTTTATGATCACAAGAGCGCAGCCCGCTCTCAAGACAAAAGTACGCGCTCGTGCGCAGCGCTCGCAGACTTTCCCGCCGGCTGTGTGCGGGTAGATACATCACATTCAGTACGTGTCGGTTAATAAATACATTTGTTATTGGAGACAAAGCTCCTAATAAACATGTTCCGATAGAAATAGACGTGGACTATTTCGCTTCGAAGGCAACTCCCTGGCCCTTCCTCCTTGCGAAAATTGAACCAACGAAAAAACTACATTTTAGAAAGATTGCGAGTCTTATTCTTATAGCACTTTTCGAATATGCTGTGGGTAATATTTTGACAAACATGCAAAATACTTGCGATGTAGGAAAAGTAACACTGCAACTATCGTTTCGAAAACACCGAACTGTGCTTTCTCCTTGCCTTCCTCCGCGTAGTGACATGTCCTTTTGTATACCGTCGTCTCCCTCGTGGAGAGCGCGTCGCCTTTCCCCACAGTTCATCGAGATCACCCGACTGACCTCATTGTTCTCCTTTGCCTGCCTCCTGTTCTGTGCGGTTACGATTGGCTCACATCCACTTGTTGATACAGTTTTGTTGACTTCTGCGGAACGCAGTTGCACTTCGTAGGATCGTTTCTCCGTTCAGCAAGTTATATTCACGCAATGCTTAATGTTTCTTTTGTGAAGACATGCCCTAACCGAAAAACCAAGAACGTTCGAAGGGATCAACCGTTTTTCCTTTTGCCGAACGATGAAACACAGAGAAGCGAACTGTTACGTCGCACCGGGCTAGAGATTGACGCCGAAAACCTGCCCCGTTACCCTCGTTTCTGCGCCGAGCAATTTGAATCATCTGCGTTCTGCGGTGACGACCAGAATAATTATCATCTTCGATGCGGCGCTCTGCCGAAACTTCCGGTTTCCGACGATAACGGAACCCAGAAACCTACTTAAAAGCGCCAAAGAGTGCAGGTGAGTTTTTCGGTTGTTCAATTACTTTTTGCGAACATCGCGTTTCGAGCGCTGCTTGCACAAGGCGCGTGCACCCACCAAATGCAGCTGTCCGCTTGCAACAAATCCGACAGTGAGCGGATACCCATACGTAAAGGTGATTTTGTGCCGAAACACGGCCACTTGATCACGCCCTCTACGGCCGTGTTTGAAAGCTCACCTTGGTATGAGCTACTGTTCGGCGCACGTGCAAAAAATGCCAGCTAATTTTTCTGTGGGACATCTCGGGGGCCGCACGTGCGCTCGTGCAGCGTGTGCACCATATACCTCCTCCCGCTCGAAAGCTTCTGCGGGGGTCCATATTACATGAGCGAATTACGTTTTAGCGAACAGCGCCATTTAAGTGAATTTGCGGCGTTTTCGCAAATAACCTGGGCGCGTCATAACACTCCCCCCCCCTCCCGCCCCCTCTGCGTTCACTCCGCTTGCAGGCGGCAGTCTGCGTTTGCTCATTACAAAAACGTTAACCCTCTTGGCCCACCAGTAAACGCCGCTTCGCGGATGAAAGCCATTCGCTAAAGTGCCAATCGCTGAAAAGTTGGCGTTCGCTAAAACGTCTTTCTCCAACTGAGCGCCACCCCATTTCATCCCCAGACTTACTGCGGCATGATGTGCAGGGTGTCCCCCCAATAAAAGATCAAAGCTAAAAATAATTTAACCGCAAACTTCGGCTACCCGACGTATGAAGTAAACACTTCTCTATGTATACATTAGAATTCCCAAGTCTCAAATCAGAGTAGAAAATAAAAGGCTGGCCCTTCTGAAGTATAGGATATTTCGAAAGTCCTGCTTTTTTCTTTTCTTCTTTTTTATCTAACTGAGTTTGAATTAAAAAGTTACATGGGTAGATGAAACCAGCAGAACAGCATATATGAGGAAAGTTACTATACTGGATTAATGAAGTTGCAACGTTTTGCGGGTCACTTTAGTCCGTAACTTTATTTTGCGTACGTGGCAACACACAACGACATTGAATTTCTCTTGCTTCCAAGCGATAAGACCTTTGAAAAATTTGAGTGTAGCACAAAGCCCTGCTTCTCCAAACGATATAAGTAGTAAGACGCAGAACATTGCAAGCCTTAGAGCCTTAGAGCAACAAATTACATAATTCAAACATTG